>CALSCE010010686.1:2869274-2897792 GCA_943593645.1 Bovichtus variegatus | reverse complement strand
GCTAGCTAGGTTAGCATCTGCTCAGCTAGCTAGGTTAGCATCTGCTCAGCTAGCTAGGTTAGCATCTGCTCAGCTAGCATCTCCAGAGACCTTTAAACATGCAAACAATTCACTCTTATTACTGATGTTTTCTACACATAATCTAAGCTAAATGTGTGGGTTATACTGCTGTGGATGGTTACATTTTGAACACATCCTCATTTTGTACAAAGTGAAAAAGACTATTATTTGGAAGCTGTCATTTCTTGGATGCTAACAATACAATTGTATGAAATTTGAAATGATTGAAATAAATGTCCAGTTAGTAAATGTGTGTCTCCTGTATCTATCTGTAGATTTTAAATGTATTAATCTACACTGTATTTAAAACTCTTGGAGGAACAACATTGCATTTCTTTCAGCCTTATCTATAATTAATTAAAATATACGTTTTAGACGTTTTGTATAGTCAGAATATGAATTACATATTTACATATGTATTGACATGTTTTTAAAGTGTGAAATGTCGTGATAAACATGCAGACAGACTATAACCCACACAACTCCACTGTCAGTCATGACAACAATGGCTGTTGCTATCTTGATCAGAAAAGTAGTTGGCAGTTAAATGTGTATTTAACCTCTGGATACAGTGACTGGGAGTAACCCTTCACTAGTGTTACAAAAAGTCACACAATGTGTCTCAAAAATATGTTTAATGAAATTGTCAGAACTATCTTCACAGATCTTGAAGACTGATAAACGAAAGCTTCCGATGCAGTCTTGTTATTGTTCTTTAAAGGTTCAATGTGTAATTCTGAGCCACCTGCTCCAAAGATATAAGGAGCAGTATTTCACCTCTAAACTGGGTCAACACAAACTTTAATGTTTATATTTTAGTTGTAGTAGTTTGTCATATTTCTTGTATTGTAATTCATTCTTTATATTGTGTATTGCATTTACTTCTGTGTAATGTCAGTCAATCAGTCATTTTGGCAAGAAAACCAAAATTCAACCAAACTGCTGAAACTGAGAGCAGGTCAAAAAACTATTTTATAATCTTCACGTAGGGCTGATCCATCTGTGTTTACTGGGGCACTAATGTTAACCAAGGCTACAGTGACTCACTGTCACCTTGAGAGGAACAAGTGGTATTACAGACTGGACGCAGCGGAAGTCGTCAGTTAGATGCTAATTCCAGTAGATATCTCTGCAATACAACACGTAGACGTCTTTCACATAACGTCAACACTGTGACCTCTTCATATTCTGTTGATAATGTTAGTTCATTGTTTTAAGTTTAAATTTGGGCATATCTTACACATTGAACCTTTAAATACTCTTGCCGTTATTTACACAGGCTACATTTCAACTCCAGTTGTGAAGACTAACCAAGTACATGTAAGTACTGTAGTCAAGTATAATTTTGTGGTACTTTTACTTGGAGTATTTTTATTTTCTGCTACATTATACTCCTACACTACATTTCAGATATAAGTTACTAGTTACTTTATACATTAATAATTTACATTCAAAACATCTGATCAATGTGATGCGTTATGGAGAAAACTACCAAACATTACATAAAATAGACCTACTTAAAATGAGCTCCCACCCCTTACAACATTAACATGCTCTGGCATTTATAAAATTATCTAATAATATAAATTATGTAAAACACTGAAAAGAAGCCATTCTGCATAAAAAAGCTATTTGGCTTTTGATTAATGCTTTAAGTACATTTTATTGCAAATACCTTTTATACTTTGAATATCTGAATATGTCTTCCACCACTGCAAAAAGCATATATTTTCCTTGTTAATTTACTTTAGTGCTAAAGAATATAAGCCTCATAATTGCTATTTAAACGGTGGTATTTTCTTTAAAATCACAAACATAAAATATTTTTTGTAAACGTTATCATGAACACATATCAGGACAGTTTTATCTTTGCACATGACACATAAGAAATCCTTCCTTCCTCAACAGACTACCTTTTTATATCTGAATATATTTTTTAAGTAGTAATAATAATTGATCAAATAGAGTCAGTTCACAGCACTACCTCAGCAGAGCGTGGGATGAGAGGATGTTACTGACCGACAATAACCTCTGTGCAGGGTGCATCAGCACTAAACACATCCTGCAGCATTTCAGCGTGTGCGCATGAGTACTCCGGATCAGCCGGCTTCTGGAGGTCATGTGATGCTGTGGTGTGGTGGATCTGCGTTTTCGTCTCTCATGGCTATTGGCTGAGACTGATCTTTCTATAGGAGTAGTGATGACAGCCTATACACACGCAAGTTATTTTTAGACTGATCTTAAAAAGTAAGCCACATGAAAAAATAAGATAATCTTTAAATAATAGATGAATTGAAACTGCCTAAATTGATGCCATGTGCATATATAGATGCATTTTATTTCCATTGCAAAGTGTATGCGAGTGTATTTTTCTCGTTTTTTTTTAAGGTCCAAGTCAGCTTTATTGTCAATATACAATATAGGATTGCATATAAAATGCAGTTGTCTGCCCCTCCATGCTAAAAACATAGAAAATGTATAAACAGACATTTAAATTAGAATAAAGCAATAAGATTGGCAATAAAATACAAAAAGTATAGAAGAATGGAACTACTTATAATTTTAAGTACAGGAATTTACTTTGTGAGGTTAAATGTAAAAGATCAGCTTCCACGTCAGCCAAATTTGAGTTGTGGTTTTTTTTATATCTTGTATTTTAATCAGTTTCAAAATGAATAAAGGTGCTCTCTAACTCCTCTATTTGACCTATTGAACGTTGGACGTGGGAGTTTAGGGGAAGTTGTGTAAAGGAAATTTCTTAACCCACCAGTGAAACTTTTTTTTAACCTCGAGGTGTGTTTGATTAATGATTTTTTCGTATCAATGTCAACTTTCTCCCATTTGGCGTTACACACAGTAAGTAATGTGCGCCTCGTCACTCCATTCTTTTTTCATAGTAGTGGAAGTACAGTGTTTGGCAACAGCAAACATCTTTTGTTATGGGTAGTTCTTTAAGTTGTGTTCCTCTTCCTGCAATTGTTTCCTCTCTAGAGCTGCTGTCTTAGTTTCAGCAGCCTGTATATCAGGTCATGATTCAACAGAACTAGAAGTACAGGTTCGGCTTGTCAAGTGTAATTGGGCTGAGCTTCATCAGTGGACCAAGTATAAGATACTGTATTAAAAATGTTAATATTGCAGGTAAAATTATTATTGGCAGAATAAAATAAAAGTACTTAATATCAATAGTACTCGATACAGATAAATGGCCCCTGTGACTGTCACATTGTTAAGTATCTGTGGATTATCCCTGTTGATGCATAAACACTGTTGTAGTTGGAAATCATCAGGAAAATCCTTGTATTTGAAAAGCTGTTTCACATTTCTGTGATATTCTGTTGATCAACTAATTGATTAAGTCTTTCAGGAATAATTTCATAGGCAGTTGGGTAATTAAATCTATAACAGTGCATCATATTCTACAGTTTCATCATTTGTAAAGTATAATAACTATAGCTGTGAAATAATCGTAGTGGAGTAAAAAGTATAAAGTGGTGTAAAATGGAAATAGGAGTATCAAAAGTGATTTTTAAAATAAACTATTTTGATTTTGTTTTTAAAGCCAAACATTTGCTTTTTTTCAGCTTTTCCAATATTATCTTATGCTGCTTTTGTCTGTTTTATATTATAAACTATCGTTTTAAAAATATGGACATTTTTCACATTTTACAGACAAAACAAATTAGTCGATCAGTCGAGATAATATTCCTTATTTGCAGCCTTAAACATTTTTAAATGGCTTAAAATGAAGGAATATGCGAGGAACAAAGACAAATGTATAATATTTTTTATGAATATAGGTGACAGGATCTTCCCATTGTGCACAAGAATGATTTCAGTCAATGGAAATTCAAAAAGTCAAAATCCAGCACAGCTGCACTTGTAATCTGGCCTCAGAAACCTTTGGTTACCGTTTGTCCGAGAGTAACCCAGCATAGCTGCAGCGTGTGTGTGTGTGTGTGTGTGTGTGTGTGTGTGTGTGTGTGTGTGTGTAGGGGGGGTTGGAGTTTCACAGCATCATCTGTGTGTGTGTGTGTTTCCTCAGAGCCACGTCCCCCACCCTATTCATTTGGCTTGCGTGGCCTTATATGGAAGATGGATCTTGTGGTGTGAGCAGTTTTAGCCAATCAGGTTGGGTTTGGATGATGGAGGCGGGACGGGTGTATGTCTGGAGGAAGCCGTCTGCTCTGGTCTGGGTGGGGTTTTCGGGGGGGGGGGCCGACCAAGCCGGCTTGCGTTTGAAAATGAATGCTATGCTGCTGGAGTTGTAGAAAAGTGGGCTGTTGGTGTTTGTGTGTGAGTGTTTAGCGGCAAACTGCATGAACAGAAAAGGAAAAGCTGACGATTCCAGAGGATAACCTAGAATACAAACCAGGGGAAACAATTATTTCCAGCAATGCAATGTGAGTAGCTCAATTTATATGTTTTAATTAATGTAGCGGAGCTGTAGTCCTCCTACCCTGAACTCAAGCTTTCATTCAGACAGATCAGGTTTGGTAGGAAACCGGTTGGTAATGATGCCTGAGAATACGGCTTACTCATATGTATGTTTCATGTGTGATGCTATGGATTTTACATGAGTTAGCATCAGTTAATACCTCAGGTTTTATGCCATATCTCTGATTTCCCTCATCATTTGGCTTAACTGTGTACGGTTTCAATTAACGAGCTAATTTCTAGCCTGATTTGAGCACAGATGTCATATACTAATACACAATATTTAATCTGTACATTTAAATAGAAGGTGAAATGTGTGACTATAATATGTGGACATCTGGTCGCCTGCAAAAGGGTGTAACCCAACCAGCAGATCTGTGTGAATCTGCCAGATGACAATTCATGTTAAAGGGATGCCTTTTAAAAGCCTTTTCCCTTTTTTTATTATTTTCTGCATTAGCTTACAAATATTTGAAACTGGATCAAAAATATGAAGCCTGACGTGGTAGCTGTGTAGTGAGGATGCTGAAGATTACGCCCAGTGGTAAACCACTCTGCTGGGGACTGTCCAGAGGCAGCAGTTGGCCGAGGATGCAGATGTTCAGAGGATTGATAGAAGTCCAGGATCTCTTGTGTTTTGTGCAACCATTCGGTTCAGACAGTCACATGGCGATGGCTGTTATCTTGGACAAGGGGAGACGCAACAGAAGGGAGGGGTGGGTGTTTGTCTGTTCTGTTTGACAGGGGATTACCGGTAACTGAAGTTTGCAGGCATGGTGGTTTTGTGTCGAGGAGACCCCCTTGTTTGGTTTTCAACATATGTTTTTGGCTGAAGGTGGGGTTGTGATGGCTGTCTGCTTTCTTTATTAAGAAGACACTACTTCTGCATTAGTCAATGAAAGGGTTTAAGTGTTGTTGTCTTTGCAACTGTTGCATTTTTCCCTTTCTGAATCGAACAGCTGTTGCGTACAACTCTGCTCTACATTCATAATCCTTCATTCATTCATAATGAATGCAGTTGCATTCATGATGTCAGTTTGCGCAGTGCTAAATCCATCAAATAATTAATCCTGCACATTAACGGTGCCGGCAACTATGCAAGAAAGGATGGAAAAGTTGTCTTTCTGGGTTTAAATGAATATCAAAGATTTTGATAATCAAGTCATTGTTTGAGGCCAAACATTTGCTTGTTCCAGCTTCTTTAATGTTAAAGTTTGCTGCTTTAACTTTTACATAGCGTAAATTAAATATCTTTCGGTTTGGGATGGTGGATCAAACAAATTACTTACTTTTACAAGTTACTTTGGCTTCTAGAACACATTTGTCATTATTTTCTGATTTTAATTCAGTTAGTCGATTGGGAGGTTAATCTGTACTGAAAATAATCATTAGCTGATGCAAAACCATGGTCTCTTCGGAAGTAGGGAAGTTCAAGTAAAGGGGAAGCCCACAAACATACCCAGATATCGGTAAACCACAGCATTACAGGAAATGGATTGGAAATCTGAAAGTGATATTTAACACACCAGGCAGGGGTTTATTTTTGGACAAATTATGGATGAATGACTCTGTAACCCTTGATGACGAATGATTGATGTCGGAATGCATCAAGTAAGGTGATATCATACTAGCGCTAAATCAGAGGAATGTATCTCGAGAATTTATTCGTGATATAAATGTGATGAGCTCATGTGGTGATGGCTCATCAGACCAAAATGGACAGTGCTTGGGAAATAAAAAAGGAACAAGCAAGAAATAGGCTAGGGCTTGTTCCAGTCTGATGTTCGAGGCTATAGACGTCCAGACCTGAAGGGTACATGTGACTGAACCTTTTCTTAAGATCAGCGTCACGCCCATCACCCATCTCATTCCTTCACCCCCCTGCTTGAAGACAAAACAGACGGAGCCTAAAGACATAAGAGGAGGGGGGATTTTTAAGATATGTCTTTGCCCAAACCACACCCCAGTTCACTTCATAGCTGTCTGCCTCCACCCTCAACTTAACTCACTTTTAATACTGCTGCAAACCCACATCCCCTAACAGCTGTGTCCTTGAGGAATCTGCAGCTGTATTGGAAGGAAGAAGTGAAATAAAATGGCAGCGACGGTGCAAGATCACCCTGGGACATCTGTCCCCTTGGCTGAGAGACCTTCCAGCCTTCGTAGGACTCACTAAGAAAGTCTCTCTTCGGGGTCAGCTGGCTGCTCGGCCCATGACTTAAGCAGGGTTGATTTTCTTTTACAATAGTGATGGATGGCTGCTGATCCCTCAAAGTCCACAATTTCAGGAATGTTGGTTTTAGCCCCTGCTATTTTAGACACCATTCACTCATGGAAGATGCCATTTTTCCTGTCTTTTGTGGTTATATATTCAAAGGCGTGGTTGCGTGATGGAAAATGTTTTGGTTCCTACTCTCTGACCCCTCTGGAGCCCAAATGTCCCTGACAGGCGAGTCATGATAGGCTGCCACAATGGGCAGACGAAGCCGCTGGTATGCGTTTCAGCCCTCTTAAATAAACAGACCAGCAGCAGCAGCTCGGACCTGTGTTAGCAAACAGAGTGAGCATCATGGAGAGTGAGCATCATGGAGGTGCGTGTCTGACGGTTCCGGAGTGATGATGGTTTATTGTTGTTAGGAGGCTTTGACCTGTTGCCTGTGATGAGGTAATGGCAGAGGCATAAAAACACTCTTTGAAATGGAACTGATCACCTTTTAGACACTGTAACACCGTATAAATGATGCAGGATGATTTATAGAGGAGAAAAAATTAGCCTTCATATCTCCAGATTTGGTTTAATACTACCAGGCTTTAATACTTTGGATTTTGAGAGGGTGGAGCAATGTAAATGTTGGGTGTTTTGTTGACCAAGCACAGCAATAAAAGGCCATCTATTATTTGCAGCAAGATAATGTTATCTGTAGCAAGACCTTCTACTTTCCACAGCTTGGCTCCAAATGTTCCCCACGCCGTTGCCATACAACCACATTGTCAACAGAGCAGTCGTAGTATAGGCAAATGCAATGTTTGTGTAGCAGCTTATAAAGTCAGCTACAGTATAAAGGTTAATGACATGTCAGCATTTGGTTCTTCCTTTTTCTAAATGATTTCAGCAGGTCAGTTGCCATCAGCATGTCCTCAATATTTAGAGTCATTATGTCCTAAAGAACCCTCAAACATAAAACCTGCACAAGAGCTAAAAACAGGAATGGGTGTGTAAAAATAAACTCCAACTGCTAGAGAACGTACCTGGCGCCAACGACACTCAGGTGTGAGTCTTCAGAGTACTACAAGCTGCCAGCTGCCCCACATTGGTGTTACTGTCTCGCAGTTAGGGGAGCAATTATTTTTTCTTTTTAAAATCATAAGGTATCTTCTCAAGAGCGCGTGTGTGTCTAGTTTGTTCGTTTTTATTTATTTATTTTTTAAATCAAGAATAAATGCACCCATACACTGAAATGATGATCCCAGGTCAATATATCTACACATCTTATTTACAAAATCTACTACAGAAAACGGCAATATTTCAGTTGCATATCAGTCAGTAGGTTACAAACAAATATTTGTTTCTAATTGTATGATGGTCCTCTGACTGTAGTGACATAATAAATATAATTAGTCTCAAATGATTTGGATACATGCTACAAAGCGGACTCACCATTATAAAAAATAATTAACAAAGTGCAAAAAATAAACAAACATCGGTAATCAGAAAATTAGTCAGCAACTAATATATATTGTTGTTATTTAATAAAAGTATTTTTCTAAGCAAAAATGATAACCAGTCTCTGGTTGCAGCGTCTCAATTGTTAGGATTTACCTCTGTTCACTGTTTTATCTCAATGTAAACTGCATATCTTTTGGTTTCAGGCGCTTGTTTGGACAAAACGCATTTGAAGACGTTATGGTTTTAGGAAATTTTAAACAGGCCGTTTTGACATTGAGAAAACAATTGATGGATTAATCGATGATGAAAATAATTCTGAGTTGCAGCCTTTATACTAAAAGAAATTATCAATGAAATAGCAAAAAAATAAAAATAGCCCTAGATTTGGACATTAGGTGAGGAGAGTTTTTGCCTTTTTGCAGATGCACCTGATTAAGTATTGAATATGCTTATGCTTATATACTATGCTTACTTGCACTACTTTGCGTACGCACATGTCTTGTGTCAAGTTATCACCTGTTACAGGCATAACTTGAGTTGTTGCAGATGCTTGAACGTGATGTGCTTGTCAAACATACAGAACAGTAGCTAACAACCCTCATGTCTCCTCTCAGTGACCGTGTGTGAGCCCACCGCCATGTCTGAAGCCGTGGTGATGGAGCCTCCCCGAGTGGGCGTCTTCCTGGAGTCATCCTGCGGTGCAGGACACAGCGCAGCCTCCCTCGATGACGGCATCGTGGATACAGCAAAGTAAGTGCACACAGACTCATGCATCTGGACATCAATCCCAAACTTTGAGTTAAATAATAATCTGAGGGGTCACACAATGAACAATAAGTAAAAGAGAACAAACGCATTTTTATGCTCGGTGAATTAATGTTTATATCTTAAAGATGTTTATCTTCTTCCGACCTCTAAAAATAATTCAAATTCAACCAAATTAGAATGTTAAAATCACCTTTTGCTTGAGCTGCTCGAAAATGTTAAAAAGGATGTTGAAGACTCAGGTCGATAAGCAGACGTGAGTGCAAAAACAGTGACATTTAATAACAAAGTTTACTGAAACAAAGGGCAAAAGTAAATTAAAAACTAAATTAAACTGATGTTAAACAAAGAATACCAATGAGCAGACAAAATAAAGTAGAATGTCATGTAGTGCAGAACTGTCTTACCTATCTTACTATATCTTCAGTGCCCTGCCTCTCCCTGATAAGAGGTTATAATTAGACACACCTGTTTCCTTGATTGAGCGGCTGATCTACCTCAACAGAAATCCTATAAATCCATAAAACAAACAAACTATACAAGCTTGTGTCATTTAGACACCATAATTGATAATGTATCAAATGCACTGAAACATTGGACTGAGTGAACAATTAAGCCGACACAAACACAATGTTAATTATTGTGAAAAGGGAGAAAGGCAACCTTTTCACAGTGACCTTTGGTAAGGGCTTGTGAATTTAATTTAGTAGCTACTGGTCTGGAGTCGTATGTTGTCAGGGTTTGCTAGCTTCTTAGCTAGTTGGTAGTGCTTTTTGCACAAGCATAGCATCATTGTCTCCAGCCAGTAAAGTAATTTAAATCATGTTAGTATTGTGCAGTCTCATTGTATGTAGGATTGCATTCCTGCCAGTGTAATCACAGTGGTTTTTTATCACTTTTGAAGCTTTAATGTAATGCAATTATTATATAAACTTCACTTATAGACTATTATTGTGAGTGTCTGCAAAATCTACATTTGTCATGAAGGTATAATATGTACTTTCAGAATGATGATGATGAGTTTGTGTGTTGGGAGCTTGAGTTTTCCACAGACAACTCCGCAGGTTCTGCTTTCTGCATCTGGTTTCCCCCTAGGATGCCCTTGTGTTAAGTGGCATGTATTTTCCTTTCCCTGTCTTCAGTGAGTTTTCAGAGGAAGAGTCTGCAGGGGATAGGGAAGAGGAGATTGGTGCACATGATGAAGTGGCCCGCAGCACCAAGACAACAGAGGTCCCTGCTGCACAGACCTCAAACACACAAACAGGTGAGGGCTGAAGAAAAGAGTGTGACTTAAATGTGTTTACTCTTCGTCCCTCCCTGACCTCCAACACTTGCGAGGGTGGTGCAGCCGGATTCAAATTATAATGAGCAATATACAGACAGACAACTGGCCTATCTTCTAAGTTGGCTGTGGTTGCTGAAGTCAGCATTCGTGAACGTGTTTTTTCTCTGACCTTTTTCCGCTCCGGATGTGGGCCAAGTGAGCGAACTCTATATTCTTTGGCAGAACAAACTTCCCTTTTCCTGCCGCGTTTTTCCTGTCCGCACTTTGACATTCCTTTCTGTCTTAGTCACTGAGGGAAAAAATCCTGTCATGCTTACTTCTTATAACTTGATATTTGTTAGGTTTCTTTTTGACTATGTCTATGATGTGTTCTTACGGGAACCTTCACAATCAAAAATCAAGTCATGGGATAATACACTGAAATCATCTTTTCAGTTCTCAAAGATTTTCCTACTGAATAAAATATTGAATTTAACTATCGGCGTACATAATAATCGTTGTACTGACAACCAGCTGTTTATGTTTGGTCATAAATCCACCATCATTGAGTTCATCCGTCTGCAAGATGACACCATCGTCTATAAAAAAAACATCCTGCTTGCTGTCGGGTCAATGACTAACTTTTAAAAAAAAAACACTTGGGTTCAAATTGGGTTTTGTTTTTGTAGTTCGAGCCATCGGTTCTATCTCTAATAATAACTTTGTAGTCAACAAAGTGATAGTTTAGGTCTCTGAATGCTGCAACATCGCTACAAATAGGTGTAACATGGGAAGTAACACGGTGGTAAGAGGATCAGACGGGTTGTAAACAAGCCAGATTATCTAAACCACTTTATTTAAAGATGAAACTAAATGTTACAGCACTAGAAATGTTGCTGAGAAGCCCTCACCGCACATGAAACTGTGGCCAGCATGTTGGCTCACAGTTGAACCAGGAAGTCGTTCTTTAGGGGATTTTATTTTCTCTTTGAAATGAGTAGACGTTTGTTTACAACCTGTGTGAGGATCTTATACATGTTTTTGACATCTCAGCCGTTATTTGGGTGAAAGATTATGTTTTTTATTTATAATAATGATACACTTCCCTTTATAGAGTGCAAGGCACTCAAGGACACGTTGCATGACAAGTTGAATAAAATACTCTTTTGTTTCATGTGAGAGTTTGTTTCTCAAACCGTAAACGGTCTGTACGGTTGGTAAATAGTGAACTATTGACTTTACCGTTTCAAAGAAAACTACATGTAGCCAAGCAGACATGACGTCCTATGTGGCTGTTGGCGCAGGCTGGGATTAGGCTCGCTCATTTGCTCAATTTGTAGCTTTATTGTAGAGCCAGAGGGTGTGTGGCATCCACGGCAAATACAGGGAGTCTGTTTCAACTCACATGGAGATTAAGGGAACAAGCAGGAAGTTTAGTTCTGCATTTTGCTTGGAACATTTTTTATCTCTTGACAAACGTTTGCTCAGTCTTCTGAATGTCTTTTTTTCTTGCAGTGAGTGCCCGGCGCCCAAACTCCCTGCCGGTGGCGGCAGCAGGAGAGCCCGGCCTGTGGACGTCACAGGGTGACGCAGAGGTGAAACTGAGGATGGGGGACTCTGGCCTGGCTGCTGAGACCCCTCTGACCGTCAACCAGATGTTCACCTCAGCTGTGGAGCGCTTTGGTGACTTTAAAGCTCTGAACTGGAAGGAGGGCGAACAGCAGAAGAGCCTGAACTACAAAGAGTACTACCAGACCTGCCGCACGGCTGCCAAGAGCTTCCTTAAGGTAGTTATTTTTTAAATTATCGAGTAATCTAGTATAAATAAAAGTCTTATATGAAAGGATTAAAGCATCATCTGTACAGTTCAAGTATTCAAATCATTCTTGTTATTATTACAATCTTTGGGAGGATTTTAGCAGCACAAACTACCAAAACCTCCTGTTAGTGATTTTCATGCCCGGCCCCATGGTGTCTATATTTACAGCTTTCTCAGTAATAGAGCTATTTAACTGACTAATTAATAAACAGAGCATTGCAACCATTTTGTTCAGCAATTGGTTTTTTTTAAATACATTTCTAAGCAAAAATAGCCATATCCTACAACTTCTCCAATCTGAGGATTTCTCCTTTTCTCCATTTGATATCATCGCTAATTTAATCTCTTTGGGTTTTGTTTGGTTGCTAAGATATTGGAATATGTCTTCTTGAGCTCTGTGAAATCATAATGGACAATTTCTTTTGACAAAATGACTAAATCACACTGACTAGTGGTTAATGTGTAGCTAATATAATAATAATAATAATAATAATAATAATAATAATAATAATTGTATATTCTGCATGGAAATGTCAGGATTATTTTAGATCTAACATTTGTGGCATACACCGTCAGGTTTACTGTAAACCAAGCCAACACCCACATTTTGCAGGTCTAATGCTGGAAAAATTGGTGTTGCTCAATTGGAGAAATTCCCCTGAGTAGTCTCATTTCAAAATAAATATATATATATATATATATAAACATTCTAAAATTGCACAATCTTTACCCCACCCTAAACGTGAGGAGAGAAGAACCTATAAGGTGTAAGATCCTTTTTGTTTCGATCCACTCTGAGCAACAATTCTCCTTCAGTATGAAAATATTTTTGATTTAAACAATGAACTGTTTTAAACCCAGTCTAGACAACACACGATGCATCACAAAGGACTCTGGGTGAAATGTGAGTGAGGCAGCTCCGGACAAGTTCCGGCTGTTAGGACTTGACAGGGCAAGTTATTGTTAGTGAAATTCATCACAGTCATTAGCATGGAGACTCAGCAGGGCGTCCTGTGTACACACACAAAGACATACCTCATGTCTCTCTGTACATAAACATACAAACTAACAAGAACGTGAACCTCCAAACATGCAACGTGCTTTTCCATCTGTCGAGCTTCAGATGTCAAACCTCGTATTTGCAGCTCAACTGCTGTTGTGAAAGACTCCATGAGTTATTTAAAAAAAGCTCATTGGTATCGGTTCCCATTACGGCAGTCTCATGTGTACACTCAGCTGTGTATCTGTTTCTATAGCAACAGCTGTCATGGCAATGTTCCCTCCTCGGATCAGGCTGTATTTAAGAAGATCTGCTGCTGGAAATTCAAAACGGTCAAATGTTTCAGTAACAAAGATGAACTTTCGTTTCAGTGCATGTAGGATTATCTAACTTTTTGTAAGGAAACTTGCACAGGACAGTAAAGTTTCATCTTAAAACATGAAAATCACCTTACAATAGCAATATTTACCCTGTTTATTCCTCCAAACTGGGTTTTAATTAAAGAGGGGGCATCACGGAGGTTTAGGGGATGAGACGTATAAACTGCAACGTCCTCCAGTTGGAATATGGCCGAGGAGCTTTGTTGCACGTCACCTCGCTTCCTCCCCACATTTCCTGTCTGCCTCTCAAATGTATACTGCTATAATTATTTCGTGTGTTATTTTATTTATACCTGAAGAGTACGTTTTGTTTTTTCACAGCTTGGTTTGCAGCGCTACCACGGCGTCGGCATCCTGGGCTTCAACTCCGCTGAGTGGTTCATCTCTGACATTGCAGCTATTTTGGCAGGGTGAGTTTCATCGGCATCTCTGAATCTGTCAGTGATGACCACAATGTTCACTCTGCTCTGTGTTTATGGTCATGTCTCCCACACCAGAGCGGTGTGATCCAAGACGTGAAATGTGAGGTTACTGGGGCACAACCTTCGCGTGTCATTTCAGCACGTAGCCTCTTAGCTGAAAGACGTCTTGATGAATAGGTTACTGCACAATGACAAACAGGAAGCTTATCAACTGCAGTGTTAGACAACAACTACGTACATTCACTCAACTTCACTTTTGACAGTTTGAGTACATTTGCTGACATGTATTTACTCACATGCACTTTTAAATGCAGGACTTTTACTAGTAATGGAGTAGTTATACATTGTTGTTTTGATCTTTTTAGTGAGTAAAGGATTTTAGCACTTCTTCCACTGCTGATGAATTGTACGCAGATCACTTTACAGTAATTACACAACTCTCTTCTGCGGTGATTGCAGGATAATTCAGCATCGACGGCCCCAAGTGAAAACAGAAACCTTGTGCTTCCTTCAGCGAGCTAAAAGGGACCGAGAAATTGACTCCTATCTGAGAACCCAATAACCCTTATAATTAGGAAAACCAAAGTCATTGCTTGATCAAGGGCAGCTTTGTCTCAGCTGAGCTGCTTACACCACCAAACATCTGACGGGACATTAGGGGTTTTTTCACGCCGGCGTCTGTCCAATTTGAATTATCTCTATTGCAATTTCTGGAAGGCTGACGAGTGCATTGAGAGAAAAGAGTTTGGATATACAGAAGACCAGATCAGAAACATGTCGTTTCTCTTGTGTGCTAAGAAAACCAAAAAACTGCAATACACACGCTGATACTGTTAGCGGATTCCCCAGTTTCCCACGCCTACCGTCTGTTCAGTGCTGCCGCATACCAACAAGAATGTATTGAAACTATGGCTAGCTTGTCAAACCAGTATCCTACATTGCAGGTTTAGTTTCATAAACTCAGTGGTTGACTTACATTTGCTGCAGGTCATGTTACGGGAAAGCTAAAACAACAACAACAACGCTGCTAGGTCAGGTCAGGTCCGTCTTCACTAGGAATGGGACCGTTAAGAAAATATAAAAAGAACTAGAAGGCACTCAGAGAAGCAGTTTCACCATCAGTAGAACAATAACGTGCTTTACATAGAACATCAAAAGCATCGAGATAAAATGCAACTGAAACACCACAAAAACACATTCAAATAAAATAAAAAACAAATAGAAAATGAAAACAAGGCAAAATAGAAAGACGGTTATCAAATACAAGAATAAATGTTACAGTGCAGTGTAAAGCTGCGACGATTAGTCGATTGACAAAAATAATCACCAACTATTTTGATAATCGATTAAGCTTATTTTTTCATGCAAAAATGGCAGAAAAGGCTCTTTCAGCCTCTCAAATATGGAGATTTCCAGCTTTTTCTCTGCTTTCTGTCCCCAAAGTCAAAACGAAACTTTATAAAGCAGAGTTCTGGATGGTTCATTATGTGGCAGAAGATCAGAATTGTATTTTGGTCGTAAACCATTCAGTAAGATTTTCCACCATTGCTCAAGAGCAGAGGTTCATCTGTAACTGTACAGTTTGAAAGTGAAACTGTCCTCTTGTTTTCTGCAGTGGGTTTGCGGTTGGCATCTACACCACCAACTCTCCTGAGGCGTGCCAGTATGTAGCAGAAAACTGCAAGGCCAACATCATTGTTGTGGAGAACCACAAACAGCTGCAGAAGATCCTTCAGGTGAGATCAGAGTGGCATATAAACACTATAAACAACTATGAATTAAAGATATGAATACAAGTTTTTGTTTGCTCAGATGTGATCAGGACCTCAAAAAAGCAGGAAAAAGGGATCTAGGTTTTTTTTTGTTTTTTTTAAAGTTCCTGCAAGGGGATGTGTATTGTGCTGCTGCCATTTATAGTTGGTGTAAAGCATAATTTAGAGATATAAAGAAAAGTGACTTGGCAGCATCTTTTGTAAATGAATAGATAATGAGTGATGAAATGACATTCCTGTTAGATGCAGGCGTACATACCACGTGTCACAAAGGAAATCTCCTGTGGCGTAAAGAGACGGCTAAATGTTTTTGCAAACATGCAGAAGTTATTTTTAGCAATCCTTGATCAATATAGTATTGGTCTTATTTATTGGTCATTAAATACCCACAGCCACACATCTTCTTGTTGACTATTGCCTGCATATAATTGTATTCTGTTTCCTCTCAGGTTGAAGACAAGCTGCCACACTTGAAAGCCATTATCCAGTACAAAGATGCACTAAAAGAGAAGAGACCAAATCTGTACACAGTAAGTACACAATCTGTTCATGGCAAACATGAAAAGATAAAGAGAAAATTTAGCTAAAGAAACATCATCCAGGTTATTTTCTTTGTGTACCGCAGTGGGCGGAGTTCATGGAGCTCGGACGCGATGAGCCCGACGCAGCCCTCAACGCGATCGTCTCCAGCCAGAAGCCCAACCAATGCTGCACGCTCATCTACACCTCAGGGACCACGGGCCAGCCCAAAGGAGTCATGCTCAGCCATGACAACGTAAGTTACACCAGCCAAGTGTGTGTTTACTTTGAGGATACACACCTGCTTTATAAAAATTTAAAAGTGCAGATGCAGCTGACATATTTACATACTCTTCTATAAAAAAGTACTTGCACTGCTTGCTAGTCAGGTTTCTATTCAGGTATGGTTCAGAAAAATACCACAAGGGATTACAATGAGTTTCGTACTATGTGTTTAAGACAATACACGTGAACAGATGATGTGCTGTAGTCAGTGTTGGAATGTAACCTAAGTGCTGTACTTGTGGAGAATTTTTACCTGAGTATTTCCATTTTATACTACTCGTACTTCTTACTCCACTACATTTATTTGATACCTTTTATTTTACCAGTGACTTTGCAGATTTACGTTATTAATACACAATATAAATCAACTAATAAATGGGGGTGTATTAAGTAAGAAATAAGCTGCACTGCCGTAAAAGAGATGCTTACATATTAATTGCATCACCCTTTATAATCCAGTTTTTAAGTATATTTTCATGCTAATACACATGTACATTTACTTTAATTTTGATTGCAGGGTTTTTCCTTGTAACAGGGTATTTTTTTTCCTGTTAGACCATAAACTCATTAACTTGGCAGCTATGTCTGAAACAATAGAAATGTGTTTTCATACATGTATTTTAATCTTGTCAAAGTTCACTTATAGGAGGTATAAAACACTGGTCATAAACAGTCACTGTTGTTTTTGTGTCTATCTCTGTATCTTGTAAATACGGTGTCTCTATGTGACCTCCCGTACATAAAACAGTTGAGATACCTCATTAACTGCAGTCCTCGCTCCTTCCCCTCAGATAACCTGGACCGCGCTCTCCACCAGCCGCCACGTGTGTCTGACAGACGCCACTCAGGCTCAGGAAGTGGTGGTCAGCTACCTGCCGCTCAGCCACATCGCCGCTCAGATGGTCGACATTTGGGTCACCATGAAGGTCGGAGGGGCGACGTATTTCGCTCAGCCAGATGCACTAAAGGTGAGACACATCAGTTGTTTATATGTGGTGAATAATAAACAAACGACCAAAATATATAAGATTTACGATAAATATAATATTGAAAAACATTTTCACAGAAGGAAAAACAGGCTTTTTGAAATCATTAGCAGCTGACTTAATAACATTCATGCAGTATGTCTTTGATATTTACATATTATAATACTGATCTTTATGATAAATTATTTGTATAGCTCCTTCCATGCAGACACAAACACAGGACCTAACCCTAAACATTCAGACAAGAACGTTAACCGGGATAAATAATAGAAAGAAATGCAGTTCTGAGAAATTTGATTATCCCAAATAAAAAGCCAAAGGGTTTTTATTTCCGCTCTCAGATCAAGAGGAAGGGTATGTCCTAGTCTAGGGCCCTAAAAACAGAAATGAGGAATTTGGTGTTGCATCATGAATCAGCCATCATCCTAATATTATCTCTGATCTCATGTGCATCTTTTTATAACGTGTCCTTTAGCAATGACAAGATTGGATCAAAAACAAACATGGTATGCTGCTGCCTCTCAGGGGTCTTTACTTCTTATTCCCCTTCACCCCTACACATGTATTAACATATCCTGAGGGTGGACATATAAGTGTAATACATAGATGTGAAAAAGCTCCTTTTTTTTTTCATAAAATAGTTTTTCCAAGAAGGTTGTGGTGGCAGATTTTTTCTGCTAATTTCATCTCCATATGAGCTGTGAACTTCATCTGATGTTTAAAACTCTCATCATCAGGGCTCTCTGGTAAACACTTTGAAGGAAGTGCGTCCCACAGCCTTCATGGGCGTCCCACGTGTCTGGGAGAAGATGCAGGAGAAGATGAAGTCAGTCGGAGCCAAGTCTTCGGCTGTGCGCAGGAAACTGGCTGCCTGGGCCAAAGATGTCGGCCTGCAGACGAATCTGACCAAGATGAATCAGTATGTACACGTTCTCAAAGTGCAGCTTTATTTAGACGAGCTTAAGTCATTTTTTTGGTCTTGATTCCATGCTTTGGTTCTGTCTTTTGACTGAAATGTTATTTTTTAAATGTTATTACTTCCCTCTTATGATACCACTGTGATTATAGGAATATTGGAGAAGCATACGTCATTTTTTGGTATCTAGGCATCTTGAGAGATTGTGTTTCAAATGTGTCTGTTGGACATTGGATTTATGTGAGGCTGTTTAAGTCATTACACAACGAGACTAAGAGTCTACAAACATGCTCTGTGAGGCTGTGAGCTAAATGCTAACATGCTGATGCTAACCAGGTGTAATCAGCTAAGTACAGCCAAAGCTGATGGAATTGCAGGATTTTGGTCATAAACAAAAGTATTGATTTTTGACCCGATGATGGCGCTAGATGAAAAGTCCGGGTGTCAGCAGGATTCATCTTCTCGGGAACATGAATGTCTCTACAAAATCTCAAGGCAATCCATCCAATAGTTGAGATATTTCAGTGTGAACAGACTGGCTGACATTGACATCCTTAGAGCCCATGCAGCTCAAACACTCACACTTGGTGTTTTTTGTCTCTCCTCAGAAGCGCAGCAGCTGGCCGCACACCGCTCAGCTATCAATTAGCCAAAAAGCTTGTGTTCAAAAAGGTGCGTAAGGCTCTGGGCCTAGACCGCTGCACCAAGTGCTACACCGGCGCCGCTCCCATCACCAAGGACACCCTGGAGTTCTTCCTTAGCCTGGACGTCCCACTATACGAGCTGTACGGCATGAGTGAGAGCACCGGGCCTCACACCGTCTCAATCCCCGACGCCTTCAAGCTCACTAGGTACATTTTACTTCTAAAAGTTGACACAGAATTTCTTTGCATTGTCAAATCAGAGCCAACTGAAAACATGGTGGATTATAAAAATGTTGTTTTGTCCTGCAGCTGTGGTAAAGAGATCCCAGGGTGCAAGACGAAGCTGCACAACCCGGACGAGGAGGGAAACGGTGAGATCTGCTTCTGGGGCCGTCACGTCTTCATGGGTTACCTCAACATGGCCGACAAGACGGAGGAGGCGCTCGATGCAGAGGGCTGGCTGCACTCAGGTGATCTGGGCAAACACGACAAGAACGGATTCCTCTTCATCACCGGAAGAATTAAAGGTACTTATTCTCTATTCCTATGTAGCGCTCAAACAACACTAACAGGTGGATTTGTACTGACTGGTTGGATGGAAAGAGATTTAGTCTCCTTCACAGCCTCCAAAGAAAATATTGATTCAGTGTCCTGTCCTGAGATTGAATCTCAGTAAGCTTTAGGAACATTTTTCTTTATCCCTGATCAATCAAACCTGTCTGTGACTTAACCCGTGTGTGTCTTTTGTGTTTGATTTTTAGAGCTAATCATCACAGCAGGAGGAGAGAACATCCCCCCGGTTCCTATTGAGGATGCGGTGAAAGAGGCTGTTCCGCTGATTAGTAACGCCATGCTGATCGGAGACAAGAGGAAGTTTCTGTCTATGCTGCTCACCATTAAGGTGAGTCTTAGAAGCTCTGTGGAGGCAGAATTAAAGAGATATGCATTGGCAGATTTATGAAGCTGGAACTGGGTGCACATGCACAAGCCTCATTTTCAACCAATAGTTAATCATGTAAACATCATTGCGGTGATATCTGGAAAATCATAGATCAGATGGATGACGAATGATTAATTTTTAGAGCTCATTAAAAACAGAAACAGACTTTACAATTGAGGATAAAATGAAAAGATCATTGACAGGGAAATGATCAAAAATCACTCCTATTATAAATGCACCTTTAACATTTTACAGAACACTACAAACAACCTAAACAATGTTTTACTCATAAGGACTTATTTTCTAAATACCAGCTTATGTGTGTGAAATGGCGTATGTATGTTTTTTGTGCATGTGTAGACCTTACAGGCGTAGTTCTGTTTGTGCAGCTTTAATCAGTTGAACTGGAGGACAGAAAAGAAACCACTCGAGTAGATAACGCAGCAGGATGAGTGAAAGGTACCAGATAGACTGAAGATGTAACATGTCAGCAACACTGCATCTGTATCTAAGCATTGTAAACTTCTTATCTTTGTACCTTTTTCTTATCTAATCTCAGAAATACTCAACTTATCAGTCTTAACTGATGAGAAAGGAGCAGCAGTAAAAAGTGAAGCTCTGCTGCCTTCCAGATTTCCAGACATTTCTTTTCAGATGCTGCCATCTAGTGGGCTTTAAAGAACTGCAAGAAAAGTTATCTTAATGCTTTAAATGGACGAGAACATTGATATGTTGGGCAATAAAACTAAACCTTTCACATGTTTTTTTTTTTTCTCCAGTGTCAGGTAAACGCAGAGTCGGGAGATCCAGAGGACGAGCTGACACCAGAAGCTGTGGAGCTCTGCAGGAAGCTGGGCAGCAACGCCACACGCGTCTCTGAGGTGGCAGGCGGTCGAGACCGGTCCATCCACGCCGCCATTCAGGAGGGAATCAACCGAGTCAACGAGAAGGCAAGCTCCAACGCTCAGCGCATTCAGAAGTGGATCGTTCTGGATCGGGATTTCTCGCTTACAGGAGGAGAGCTGGGTGAGTTTGACGGGAACGCAGGGCGTGACGATCAGGGCGTGACGATTATGGCGTGACGATCAGGGCGTGACGATCAGGGGTCTTATTTAGCAAGAGTGCTGGTGACTCTGAATTCCACACATTGCAGGCTTAAGATGTACGAAAAATTCCAATGTAGCAGCTAATGCTTGAAATATCTTTCATCGTTTGTCATTTCTCAAGCAAAAAACACAAAACTTTTTCTACAGCAACTCAAATGTGAAGACTTGTTGCTTTTCTTTATCATGTGTGATCATTTACTGAATCTCTTTATTACTAATAACAAGTCTCCTAGTTTTCTAACTTTGACAAAACAATTAATCTGCAATAAGAAAACAGTTGCAGCCTTATAATCTCGATTTAACTTTTTTTTTTTTTAGCAAGAATTAGTTTTAAACAATCAAAAAACCTCAGACCTTGAGTCCTGTGCAGACTTGGCCGAGCAGCAGTTAACGTTAACCCTCGGACACAATGACCTCTAGTAGAGTTTCGGTGACCTCCACAGGACGAGGTGCCGCTTATACTACAGTTATTAACAATGTGACTTCCTCACTTGTTTCACAGGCCCGACCATGAAGCTGAAGCGGCCGGTGGTGGTGAAGATGTACAAGGAGCAGATTGAAAACTTTTATAAGGAGCTGGCGACTCCAACGACCCCCGACAACCCGCTGCCTCCCAAATAGAGCTGCTTCCCCTGCAGGGAGTTAACATCCAGACACACCCCCTCCTTTATCCAAACTATTTTCTCTGGTAAAACAATGTTTTTTTTGATTGCCTTAAGTTGTTCTGTCTTGGTTTACATGTGTGGGAGTTGTACAAAAAGGAAACAGACATAAGAAGCCATTGTAAAATAGCTTAAGGATTTTGAAGACGTCGTAAATAAGCTGAACTCTACTATTTATTTGGATTACTGGGGTGAACAGTAATATCGGTTAGATGAAGTAGCAGCAGCTGTACGTAAGAAAAGTTGTTTATTGCACTGCATTTCTTGAGATGGACAGAATCCCAAAAATATAAGTTTATAGGATGTTTTTAAAGAAGTAATTTGTGCTTTAACATATTTTTCTTAATTTATTTTTGGTTTGCCAAAGTTTACATGGGCCAAATGAGCTTCAAATGAAGAAAATAAATTCTAGAAGAAACTCCATTTGTGATTCTGCAATCATCTCTAAATGTTTACCGGCCTTTTACATGTATGTGGTGTTTTTTGTTTTTTTTTGTGTTTTTGACAGTCGAGTTTCAAAGAAAAGCTTTTATTTTGTACACGTTTAAAAAAAACTCAAACGTTTACTGCTAAGGTAGCTGCAGTTACAATAGGTGTATTGAAATGTATTTCATTACCAAGCATCCACATTTTGTTTTTTCATGCTGTATAAACGTCATTGAAGCCATATCTATTGCCTTTTGTAATTATAGTCAGACTGTATGCTGACTCATGCAGACCCTTACACACCTGCCTGGTCCTGTGGAAATGTTTTCCAACAGTCCTTCTGTGTGTAGACCTGCTGTGATTTTTGTGGAATATTGTAAATATAATTTGCCTACATAATAATCTTTCACTTGTTTTTACTTAAGTCGTTTATTCAGTAGCGCTGAAATCACATCCATCATTTTTTTGCACTCAAACATGGAAAAAAAAAAAGTGTATAAATTACATTATATGTGGCTTTATGGCAACTATATGAACTGGTCTGTGCCATCCCTTATGCATCATCACACATATAAAAGTTCAAATGCGTGAGGTTTTGAAGTTGAGACATGTTTTTAGCCTCCATTAAGAACATCTTCAAAGAAAAGAAAGCTTTAAAAAAGGAGGTAAAAGAGCTTGTATATGAATTAATTGTGTATATAATAAGCATATTGTAGGTATTTGTAGCACTCTTGATGGGTTAAACTGACAGCGGGTTATGGATCTCTCAAAGTAACAAAGTTCAGGGTAAACAAAACGAAGCAATTTTGAATTGAGTGTAAAAAGTTAAATAAGGAAATGACGGTGATTCAGTCAGGACCTCGTGTCTGGACCCTTTACCTGACCTGAGAGCGGATGTTGTTATTGTCTGGGTTGAAAGATGGAAATATGCATGAAGCTGCAGAAAAAGGAAGCAGGCCTGTTTCTGTCTACAGACGTGAATGTTTGTGTTTTATCCGTTACGGAATAAAAGTTGATTGAGCTGATGTGCTGAGTCGCGTTGTTCTTCGGTCTTTTAATCTTTCCCATTTTATTGTATTCTTTTACTTTAATAAAAAAAAAAAGTAGCAGTTACAATGTGAATAAATAAAACAAAAGCGGTTATTACTCCAATATGACACTACCACAAACCCACAGCCTGAAAACACACAAAACTTCAGGAATAGTTTCAACAAGACTTTTTTTTTTGGGGGATTTCTCAGTAATAAGTTACTTACCTCTCATGGTGGCTGCTGGAGGTCTTGAGTTTTTCACCAACAAGATGAAAGATTGAAGAGACCAACAGATTCTTCTCACAGCAAACGTTATGACGGTTCTTCTTCCTGCACTGGAGCCATTATTAATGTTATTAATAACACCTGTGCTGAAGGTAATCAGCCCCTCATACAGGACGATGTGTTCAGCCTGCTGCAGCAAGACATCTGCTGCAGAAACATGTTGCACTTCATTTGTACCCATTTGTGATATGTTCAGGGTAAAAATGTCACCAAAAAATAAATAAAATAAAGGCTGGTCATAAATGTAGGTATATTTTACCATAAGTCTTAAGCCTTTATCACTGTATATGTCATTTTACATAATTAAATGAAGGTTATACAAAAGAAAAAACAGGCAGAAATGTAAGTTTTTGGTTTATCCTGCAATTTAAATACCTGACAAATATCACTGCACAGAAAAATATCCAGTATTGCCGTACAGAAGTCTTGATTATTAATTTGTAACTTTGCCCACAATGGTCCGTCACACCAGATATAAAGACACTGATAAGTCATTAGAAACGCTTTGGTAAAAAAACTCACTAGTTTTTGTCAGTGCAGAGCTGCGTTACAATTTATTGATCCGCCTTCCCTCCCTATAGTGACATTTCCTCGATAGATGGTCAATGCATCATGAGCGTTATTGCCCGGCTCGCTGCGTGTCCTTTTAACCCCGCAGACTGCATTGACCATCACATGAACTCTACATGAACCCTGCACAAGCAGCCATGACCGGGTCACACAGCAGCCAATGATGATCGGACACACGCGGGGACAACAGTACTTAATGACTTTATTAATATGATTTCAAAATAAAAAATAACATTAAAATAACATGTTTTGCCCTTGTTAACAACTTGCATCATATGGCCACATGGTGGCATTGTAATGCCAAGTTCTTATTTTCAAAAAAAAAATACCAAATTGTTCTGCACATCCAGTTCATTTGTTCTGCTTGGACCACATATATGGAACACATTTCAGACTCCCCCTCTCCCCCCTTTTACTCCCAGTAAAAAAAAAAAAAAAAATCAAACCTTTATAAATACAGGCAACCCTGTCCCCCTGTCACAGACACATGACGACCACTGACACAGGAAACATCCCGTCTGCACACGCCCCCTCCCACCCCCCTCCACATATTTGCAGCCATTTGCTCTATACTTTCCTCGTCCTTTAAAGATCCACACAGTAGATATTCTACCTTTGCTGTATTATACATGTATTATATATAATATTGTGTCAGCTGAAATGCTCCGCTCCCAGATACCTGCACAGAGTTGCTTAGTGAGAGGGGCCGTAAGTGTTTCCCTCCATCCTTTATTCCCATTGTTCTTTCATCCTCACACAGGACTCTCCCGGATACTGTTAACGATCATATACCTTTACAATAGGATCACAAATTGCTATTATTTCAAATTAGTTTCAGAGAAATCAAGGCGGGCGGTTCTAAATACTTGCAATACCCATGAGCGTCGGCGGTCGTATTCATGGAGAAGGAGCCAGTAAGAGGCACAAATCAGTTAACGAATCTTAAACCATCCGTAGCTGCAGTTTTAACAAAAGTGACCCAAAAGTTAAGCTGAGTCATTAACACAAGTGACCGAATAATAAGCTTTTAATTGGATGTTTTTTTTCCCTCAATGCTCCTTGGGAGTTGTAGTTAATCAACCAGATATTTTCTAATGTGGTTGTTAATCATTTTGGACAAAATGTTTGATTCGGGAGAGTTTCAAAGCGACACTGTGGGAAAAATGAATGGCAAAACTAAACAGCTCCAACCCACTTCACAACTCAATTGTTTCCTATGATGTGTTTCTTCAGGCTCAAGTTATCATAACATAACTAAATTAGGTGACCGTTTTTGTTTGGGTAAAGACTTCTATGTACGAGTTGGAAAGAAACGCTCAAATCATAACTGGACATGAAACAGAAAATAAACATTTTCAGTTCCCTGAACCAAAGTGTTGTACTCCTCTTGTCCTCGTTCTGGTCCAGTTATTCCTACTGGAAGTACAGGGTGATAAAGTTTAGCTCATCCAGCAAACATTTCCCCACACCTGCTTCTTGGTGTTCAGCTGTCATCAGAATCATGACACACACACACACACAAACATACAAGGGACATCCCTCACAACGTTTTACGCCTAAAATAGATCCAACAGGCATGTTTGTTTTTGAATAATAGTGACAAATCATGCCAAAAAAAAAGACAATTAAATAAGAAACAAACAAAAAAAAAAAAAAAATGGTTGGCAAATAAAATTAAAAAAAAAAAAAAAAAAAATCGTATTGCATGTAAATATTGTATAAAATCCTTAAAAATACAGTTCAGGTAACTACTTAAGTACTGAAGTCATCACAGCCAAAAGTGCAGAGGTCCATAAATAAAACATTGACTGTGGGCAGACAGTGGGCTTCTCTCGAGTCCCCACGTAACCTCCCCTTCTCAACCACCACAAGGGACTGAATGAGCGCCTGGTCAAAGGTCAGAGTTCATGAACTAGGACTTTAAAGTTCCCACATCGATGCACAGAAAGAGGACAGCAAGGTCGGTTTTTAAAATCTCTCCTATCGCTGACACACACACACACACACACACACACACGCGCGCACACACACACACTCGCAGATGCACAAACGCACTCACACAAGTTGCAAAGTTCATTCTCAGTAATTACGGCCTCACGGAAGTTCTGTTGACAGAGGCACACCTAGAGAAAATGAGGGTGGGACGGGGGAAGAAGTGAGGGCAGGAGGGGGGTTACTGAAGGGCACGTAAGGCGGCAGGAATCCAGGTTTTTTTCTTCTTTTTTTTTGAGACACATTTCCGTGCTCAGACGGTGTTTACAGTAAGGGCAGAGGGAGTGTGTACATGTCGCTGAGCCAGGCAGGCAACAGAAAAAGAGAGAGAAGTATTAAAGCTATCGAAGCGTCAGAATAAAAACACTGTCGGCAAGAAGAAAACAGAGGAGGGGAGGATGGGAATCGCTCATTGAAGGTTTTACCACAGTGGGTTGGTGTGTGTGTGTGTGTGTGTGTGTGTGTGTGAGAAGCCTAAAGGGGCCACAGGAACTAACACACCAGGGGCCTGAATCAAGCAGCAAGTTCACCTCATTGGCTTTCTTTGGCTGTTTTCTGGCTTCACAAAATACTGGAGACTGGTGATCCTTGAAACAGGTCTCAAAAAGCTGGCTCTGTTAACTCACAATTTACCAAAGTGGGCTGTAGTTTATTTACACTAAAGAAAAGAAACAAGAAGCCAATTAGATTATCATAAAAAAAATTTAAAAAAAAAAACTGGATATCTCTATTTTTGGAATTTTTGTCAGTGCAGTAGCAAAAAAAAATATTCAGCGAGTTCAAAAAGATCAAGAAAAGTACGGTAAATGTAACAATATGTACATATATAACATTAAAAATAAACAATAATGTTCAAATAATGCAATAATCAGATACTAAAAGTAATAGATTATAGTTAATAGTGGGCATTATTATGTTGGCTTCATTATCAACATGTTCTAGAGTGAGAAGAAATCGATTTGTGCTTCAGTGTTTCCTGATGAACAAACAAATTAAAACGTAACACTGTCTGATGCAAAAACGCTGAAGAGTAAGTGTGTACTCAAAAAGGTTTGAGGAAAATAAAATTTAAATTATTGCTCATTATTCCACGGCCACGGGAAAGAAAAGAAGCGAATCGTCTGTTTGAAGGAGGTTATACATCCGGACACCTGAAACTTCACTCCTGTCAGTTTAAATGCAGTTAAATTGTTCTATATCAGTGCACAAGGTATATTAAACTGCATGTCAGCACAGCAACAGTATGTAAGCTTCTGGTGAAGATAACCTCACCAGTCACTTTTATTTCCTTTGGAAAGTGTCTGCAACATAAACGTGATGAAGATGAGTCCTGATCTTAAAAGTAATGGACTCAACATATGATTATAATCTACTAGTAGCTCATTTCAGTGTGTGTGGATATTACTTTTTTAAATTAAGATGCCATTAGTGGGCATTTCTTTTTCTCTTGAAGTCTACAAAAATACTGTTTCTGCTGAGCCCCTGCAGGTTCTTCTGAGCTGGATAATAATTGTCTGTCAGCAGGTTTACAGAAAAGCTACTGGCCCGAGTGAGTCTACCGATGTGTAAACATGTTGCTCTGTGCTTGTTTTTACTTATCGTTTGCAGGTTTTTGGTGTAATCCTCTAAAGTGAAACTTCTCTGAAGCAACAGCGGTTTAGTGATCTAAACTGGTTAAAGTGAGGCAGCTTTGTGAGACCGGTCAGCCCGGAGTAAAGTCATCAGTCCATCTCGCTCTGTGATGCAGGCCCCTGAGGAATACATTTCAGATATTTAGAGAAAGAAAACACAAGGGTTTTCTTTAGCTTATTTTTCTGCCTATCCGCCCCTTGTTGATTCTCTTCAAGTGCCTGGTAACTTGGTATCAAAACGCTTCAACCGTAGTTCATATACTTCAAACCGCTTGAAGAGGGAACGCCGACCCTAATTCAACGACAACCGTCTCACAAAAACACACGACAAAGCTGAAGCAACTGTTATACTAGAGCTGATTACTGTGAGTAACTACCACGCAGTCGACTGACGCTTCCTCTTCAAAACACTGAACCTAATCTCACAAAGCAAGAACAAAAAAAAAAAAACATGACCACCGTCAGGGAAAAATAGTAGTCTTGAAATTTCTAGAGGGCTTGATTAACAGAAATGTCGCTGCTAAAATGACAACAGCCTACAAAGACACTGGAAAAGAAGCAGGGATGGAAGCCATTAAGACAATACTGGATATTCAGGCATCCCTATTAACACTCGTTTCCCCGAGGGGGGTATTTAGGGGGGGGGGTTGGGGGGGTTCAATCTGTGTGACCATGGCTAACAGAGCGCACACCCCCCCTCACACTGCAAGTCGCAGAAAAAGGCACTAGAGTGGGGCTGTTGCTAGCCGTAGAAAAGTAAAAGCGATATACATTCATAGCTCACAGGTTATCTTAACCGCGGTCTGGGAATAAATACACAAAATGCACTTGTATAAAAATAAAATGTAAAAAAGCGTGGCCCCTATTTATTTATTTTTTCTTATTTTTGGATTCTGGGAGACAAGTATGGCTACTTTTTCACGGCTTTTTTTTTTTTTTTTT
>CALSCE010010686.1:2854215-2869174 GCA_943593645.1 Bovichtus variegatus | reverse complement strand
GGGGGGGGGGGGGGAGGGGGGGGGGGGGGGGGGGGGGGGGGGGGGCATTGGTAGGAGGTCAAGGCTCAGCTTTCAGTGCGAGGAAGTAGAGGGGAAACTCAACAGAACATGTGTTTTCAAAAGTTCAGACAACAGAGAAACCTCAACACACATACAGCAGACGTGTCAGTGTCTTCATGTACAGTGTGAAGCGTGAGGACGTGGGAGACAAATATGTGTATGAATCTGGGTACCACTTTACTTTACCCCCCCCCCCCCACTTAGCATTTATAAGCACTGTAAAGATTTTGTGTTTATAACACACTGTAATATGGTTATAAGCACAAATAAGTATATTTGAAATTGTATATTAACATACAGTAAGTGTCATTTGTTTGTATTTTACTATATCGCCTCATTTATTATAAGTTTATACACCAGGAGGAGTTATAGTATACTTACTTATATCTGCTTACAACTACATTACAGTAGTAATGTTTAAAAAGGGGGGGTTAAAGTCAATAACGACCTGAATCTGTATTTGTTTGCCATGTGTGTGAAGGAGGCAAACCGGCTGTTGTTTGTGCTCGAGCTTCACGAACAAAGAGAAGCCGGTAACCACAAAGACAACATCTCCTCTTAAACCTCAGCAGCGCTCGCATGCACACACACACACGCATGCACAGACAACACACACACGACTCAAAGAGTATGTCGGGGGAAAAAAATGAGCTCCAGCTGACAGCAGGGGGAAGGGGACTGAAGTGTTCTGCCGAGTAAGGAGTGTGCGTGAGAAGGGGGAGGAAGAGGAGGAGGGGAAGTATTGGGTTTGCAAAGGCGGGAGTGCAGGAGGGTGAAGGAGGGGGTGTGGGGTGCATACCACAGCTCTGCACAGACTCAAAAAAAAAAAAAAAAAAAAAAAAAAAAAAAGAAGAGAGATGTGTAGTGAAAGTCCTGACTGTAGACGGAGATCAGCCACTCCGCTCCTCCTCCACCACCTCCATCAGTTTCCTCCCCAGCGTCACGTGAAGGCGGTGTGTCTTCATGTGTGCTTGTGTTTGTTCGCATGTTTCTGTTTGTGTGGTAGTTGTTCGATGGTTCAGTCAGGCCCGTGAAACAGCTGCGACATGATTTGGCTGCTTGTACTCTCCTTAAAAAGAGGAGACGTGATGGCGAGTCTACCTCCGCCGCCGCCATCCACAGGCCGGTTTCGCCACGCCCGTTTCCACTTCCTGTCACGTGGCCGTCGCCTCCAGGTAGCTCTGTAGTTTGCGGACGGTGGACTCGTCCAGTGAAAAGAGGTCAAAGTCAAAGGTGGTGTTGGTCACGTTGAAGTGGCCCGTCTCCTCGATCAGGTTCACAATCTGAGACCAGAGAGGAAGGATCCATCATCATCATCATCATCATCATCATCATCATCATCGAAAATCATGTCGTCCTTCAATCATTCATTTATTCATAAAGCACCTTTAGAACGAATGCATTTCAAAGTGCTATACAAGCAAAAATTAGAAAAGTAAAAGTAGTCAAATGATAATAAATAGAAAATAATAAGTAAAGTGCTGATATAACAAAAATACAGTCAAATAAATAATAAAGATGATAATAAAATAAGTTTCACATTATTCCTGAACAATATAGAAAAGTTACAATATAAAAAGCTTTTTAATACCACAAACAAAGCAATTTAATACTTGTTTCACAATCCTACTGGCTGAAGTATGAAAGTATGATAGAAACCAAAAGGCTAGAACTATTTATTATTATCAAATCACATTTTTCCAAACCTTTTTTTTTTTTTTTGTATTTCCTAGCAATACATAACAATAATTCCAGATATTATAAAATATTTAATCTAATTTATTTAATGTGACCTGGACCAGGATAAGTGACTGGATAAATAAACTGGATGGATGAACCAAATAAAAATTATATTTATTTAATTTGACGCTAAAATCGTCATTCAATGAGCCTCGAACTACTGTAGCAGTAGTGTCTGCTACAGTCTGATGGGCTGTGTCTGTCAGACAACATTATTCTTAGAGAAACTTAATGAATAAAAAGACAAATTCACCCTTTTTTTTTTTTATATTCATGCCAATACAGTTTCCAGTGCTAAACTTTACTAGAATATGGCATGATGATGACAGTATGAAGCACAAACACACACCTGCTGTAGGACGTTACGCTCCCTTAAAGCCATCAGTCTGCGATGGAGGTCCACCAGTTCTTCTGTGTAGGCCTGCACAGTGGACACGCTCAGTATTAAAGAGGAGAGAGTCATAGAGCTGTTAATTTTATTTAAATCTAAACTTCTGTATGAACGTAGGGAAAAAAAAAAAAGAGCGAGTCCGACCCGTTGCTTAGATAATCTCCACCATCACCTGAGAAGTTATTTTGTTCTGACACCACAGGTGGTAAAAGGTAAGACACAACTGCCTTAGTGTCATTTTAGTTTGTCACTCAAGCAAATGTTAATTACACAACATCATGTTAGGATAGATTAAGAGGTTTGCATGTGAATTATTTTAAAAGGACTACACGTTTGTTCAAAAAGTGACCAGATTTAAGAGGAAAACTGCCAATTCTTGGTCTACTATGTTTTTCTGTCTGTATGGTTGTTGTTGTATGTTGTATTTATTCAATGCTGCAGAGTGTGTGTTACATATTTATAGTTAATATGCATGCATATGGTGGTTGATCAACAACAAACACGGACTGACTTCAGGCCAGTCAGGTGTCTCTGCTGGCATTTAAGATCAAACTATCCCAGTATGTGGTTTAGATAAGAGATTTTTGGGCTTTATAAATAAACTTCACTTGACTGACACCAAAAACTAATTGTTGACAGCCTCTTTTATTTTTTTTTATTTTTGCTCACCAAAGGCAAGTGTTTACCTTTGGACTTTGTGTTTTTTTCAACTATGAACTAGACCTTGTACTTGATTTAAAACTTTTTTCCTAACGTCGCAACAAAATCCATAAAACTCAGCCCGTTTTAATGCGAGGGAGTGATATAGGATCAGTTTACCAGAGTTTCATTTTATCACTTCATGAATCATCTCGTTATAAAGAAGAAAAAGGGAGATTTCTTTTCAAGGGTTCATAGGCCAGAGTCTGTTTGCACATCTGGATCAATTCACTGTCCGCTACTCCATCTTGAATTCATTAATGCACTCATTGAATGTGAACAAAAACACTGCACGTATGTGTATGTGAGGTAAAGTGTAAAAAAAAAAAGTTTTATTTACCCTTCCTACCTTGTCGTATCCCTTCTTCAACACCTTCTCTGAGCGAAACGAGGAATCTGGACTCTTTCTGCCTGAAACCTGCAGAAAAGGTTATTACTTGTGCAGTCGTGGAACACTGTGGTTCTCAAGTCTTAAGGCTGAATTATGTTGGGCAGGAACCAAGATATTAAAAATAAACCATGTAATGAAATAGAAAATGAATCAGTCTAAACAAATGCCTGAGACTGTTGTCTTAATAGTGAAGAATGATGAAGACAAACTCGGTAACACAAAAATATTGTTAAGAATAAAAAACTAAATCGTGAAACTCAGACGATTGCGTCACAACTATAAACGTCTACGTTTGGTTTTAGTCACGGTTCCTTCAGCTTCGAGTTAGATTTTTAAGACTTTTTTTTATTTTTTTAATGCCACTCAGAATTAAACTTTTCTTGTGAACAACTTTTACGCAATTTTCCGCTATCTGGATCTGCATGACGTCAACGTGAGAAGCATTTGGTTAATGATATATTAAAAATAAATAAATGGATGTTACCAATTAATTTGATATTTTACAATCAGAAAAGAAGATTAAACAAACCTACTTCCAATTTCTTAGCATTTTTTTTAAAGACTTAATTTAAGACATTTTATTACCAATCAAGGCATTAATTTTAGATCATTGAATTTAATGCCTTTTAGAACTTTTTAAGGATCTCCAGAACCCCAGTGTTCAAACCATTTCCGTTCCCGTCAATCCATCGATGACAGCAGGCTGTAAAATGAAGTCTGCGTGACTCACTTTGTTGTTGGAGGAGCTGTGTTTCTGCGGGGGCCGGGCGGAGTCTCGACTGGGGCTGTGCGAGCCGTCGCTGCTGTCACTCTCGCTGTCCAGGCTGAGTCTGACAGAGGGGCAGTGCGAGGTCAAAGGTCAATCACACACACACACAGACACAGACACACACAGAGACAGACAGACAGACAGACAGACAGACAGACAGAACACATAGTCGTGCTGTTTAGTATTGTACTTGGATGTGTGCGTCTTAGATTTTAATTACTATTTGCGGTTAATATGGAGCCTGTTATCATTTGGTGAAGGAGACACAACAGACATTTAAAAACCAACAAGAGTAAACAATACTGAGAAGAAACAAGACACTGGTGGAGACAGAGAGCTCCCTGCACAAGACTCTGTGCACGGCTCGTCTCATAAAATCTGTATGATATACATTTTGAGGCACGTCAGATTGTGTGCTAAAACAGTTGAATTGTAGTAATACGCCCAACAGTAAATAAAAAATGAATAAATAAAAAGATTTAAGCAGAAAGTTCCAGCCATCTGTTTTTATGTACATTTTCAATTTCCATAAATTCAAAAAGAAATGGCAGAAATTCAAAAAGTCAAAATATCACAATAAGCTTGCTTGAGGTGAAAAGTTGGTGTATCGATAAAAACAAAATGCAGTGGAAACATACTTATAAATACAATAAATCATGATGTACATGAAGCATGTGACTTAAACGTCCACTAAAGAGACGTGATGAAACTATATCCTTCTTCAAATGAATACATGAAACAGTATTTCCATTTTTTGTTTTCATTCGTTTGAGGATTAACTAGCAGCCTTTCCAATCATCTCATTCTGCAATGATTCAATTCAACTTCGTCATGACATGCAACTGCAGAATTAGTGTTTCAACTCCTCATATTTGCAAAATGGTAGAGGACGGAAAGTGCATTCATTTGCATTTTATTTTGCGAATTTCCTTTTAATTTATTTAAATTAAATTTGTCCCGAGCTTGTGTTACAGTGCGATCTCGGACCACTGTTTTTGACTGATGATCAAAGATGTAAGAGGCCTTTAGCCAGACTGGACTGACCGTGAGTCGCGGTTTGGGGGGTTGGTCTTGATGGGCGTCTCCTCCTCTGAGCTGCTGTCATCATCATCTGACTCCTCTGACTGGATCTCCTCTACCATCGATCGCAGGGGGCCTGGGGCAGGAGGACAGAGTCACACAAACTCTAAAACATCTCAACCCTTTACCTCCAGAAAACCTCCTTCAACACGCCCAGAGTAGTGCTCATCTCTGCGACGAACTCTTTACCTTGCCCCTGTTTCTGTCCCGGCTCAAAGTCTGAATCTGAACTTGAGTCAGAGCTCGAACTGGAGTTGGAAGGACTGGAAGGAGCCGACTGCTGTAAGAGGAGAAGGAGAAGGAGAAGGAGGAGGAGAAGGAGAAGAAGGAGAAGGAGAAGGAGAAGGAGAAGGAGAAGGAGAAGGAGAAGGAGAAGGAGAAGGAGAAGGAGAAGGAGGAGGAGAAGGAGAAGGAGAAGGAGAAGGAGAAGGAGAAGGAGGAGGAGAAGGAGAAGGAATGGACAGAAAAGGTAAATGGGCTGATTAAACTTCAGAGTTCAGGTGATTATTGAGCCACTTTTTTCCTGATTCAATTTTTGGGAAACATTGACATTCAAGATGCAAGATTATGGAATTTAATTAGCTGCAATCTAAAAATACTTTCATGTCCCTTAAATGCATTACCTCGACTGGAAAAGTCAGAATAGTTTAGCTCCTGCGAGGCTGACGTACCTCTGATTTCGACGATGCTTCGTCCTCTGAATTCGACTCTTCTGACTCTGGAAGTTTCTTGGGCTCCTTTGGCTCCTGCGTGTCATTTTTGCCTTTGGCCCAGCGACCTTTTTCCTTGGGGGGTTTCTTCTCTGCGTAGGGCTGACTGGCTGCAGACGAGGAGGAGACACGAGGAGAAGTTCCCGTGAAGGCCCCGCTGGTCGGCCCCTTCGGCCCGTCTGAGCTGCCCTTCTTCTTTTTAGCGCTGGGTTTGGGAGACTCGACAGTGGAGGGTCGTTTTCCCGGGGCTTTAGACTCTGCGGACCCTCCCCCGCCTCCTCCTCCTCCTCCTCCGCCACCACCTCCACCTCCTCCTCCTCCTCCTCCCCCCCCCCCTCCTCCTCCTCCCCCACCACCCCCTCCACTCCCAGCCCCCCCTCCTTTAGGGGACATGCCCTCCATCTTTGACTCCTTCAGGGTGAGTTTAGGCTCCTTGAAGGCAGCCTTGGGTAAGACCTTAACTTCGTCTTTCACTTTGATATCCGACGGCTTTTTCGAAGATGAGGATGAGGAAGAGGAAGGATCGCGTCCACTCTTGCTGCTTCCGTCTCTGTCGTTGTCTCCTTTCGACGTGGCTTTGCTTTCAGAGTCTTTTCGGGGCCGTTCACGGTGCTCCTTGGTCAGTTTGTGCGGTTTGGGTCCTTTGCTGCTGCCTCCACTCCCCTCTTTGCTGGGCTCCTGGAGAGAGAAAAGCTCAGTGATTGAAAATCTTCTCTTAAAGCACTCACCCAAAGCCTCACAAAGGGAAACAGGCTCAGCCGCCCAAAGACCTCATCAAGATCTCGCGGGTCCAGTCTGTACAGTAATCACGTTATTTACTGTGAAGGAGATGTGCATTTAAGCACTTTGGTCGGTGTGAACAGCCAAAATAACAAGTCCAACCTGACTCCAGTTCACCTGGATTTCTCTCACGGAACAAGAAAAAAAAACTGAAAAACAGCAAATAAGGTTATTTTACTACAATTAAAATAGCAATAGCACGTATTACTTTTTATATATGAAGTAAATGTAATTGTGGTCTTTGAAATACTGCAAAAAAACATGCTCATTGAAACAATACAGTTTACTGCCTTTTATAAAGATAAAAATGGATATTGAGCAGAATTGAGTTCAGCCTCTTGTTAAGCCTCCTAACAAGCTGATGTGTAGAAGTTATAATGTTTAACATGCTCATGCTAACATTCGCTAATTAGCACTAAAGAATTATGTTTTTCCAAAGCTGGCACAGTGATACAGACAGAGGATGATATTTCAACACTGTTCATCTACTTATCTATAAACAGTTTTGCATGTTTTCAAACTTTATTGTACATAGGAGGCGAGTTAGATTTAAAATCGTTTAAGGACTTTTTTTTTTAATGCCACTCTGAATTAAATTTATCACAAACTTCACGCTAAAGTTTTCCGCTATCTGTGTGACGTTAATGGTGGAGGCATTTGGTAAATTATTTAAAAAAATGTGATGTTACCAAATTCTTTGAGGTTTTACAATCAGTCAGAAAAAAACAATTCATAAAATCCTACTTCCAATATCTTAGCATTTTGAAGACTTTTGAAAGAAGGACTTAAGACAGTTTAATATCAATTAAAGCCTTATTTTTAGAATCATTTAATTCCTTTAAATATTGTTTTAAGGATCCACAGGAACCCTGGGGACAGGCTCTATGCAGACAGGAGGTTTGGCCGTGTGAGTCTTCAGACGTGTCATTGACTTTTTCTATAATCAGCAGATGGACACAGCTGGATAAACCAAGCCGGTGCTCAACACACGCCCACTAATGCCACAGTAATAATGTCGACTGAAGAAACACGTCTTTCTATGTTTAAATGAAAGGCACATTTAGTTTACAGGATAAAGTTTGACATCAGCACAACTTGAAGTTAGCAAGTCACCAATGTGGGTTTAAAGTTTTGTAAATTACCCAAAATCAGGTTGTGTCAAGAAAAAGCATCAGATCAACAACACACCAACACTTAGACACAAGAAGAACTATGCAAAGGTACAAATGGAAAAAACAAAGCAATTTCATCTCAAACACAAAGACTTTACCACTGTACTGGTCTGTGAAAGGTTGATACCAAAACAGTGGCAACAATGGAAAATGTAAGCGGATCAGTTTCCTGTTTTCTCCCGATATGTTCCGTCTCCTGGCAGATAAGCTGTCTGAGTAATTCTGCATACAGAGATGCTCACAAACAGCTGGCTGTGATTAGGAGCCTGAGCCAGCCTGTTCCTTAAGACGGATTCAACGATCTTGTACGATGTTCATTTAGACATTTATCCCTATATATCTTTAAAAAAAAAATGGCCAATAAAAATTTGACTAGAATGATCAATTAAGTTGTGACACTCTCTGGTTAAATACTACAAATTAATGAGAAAGCTGACACTAGTGAGAGAACTAAGATGGTATTATCTGGGCAATTTAACCAACCTTTGACACATGAGAGGTCTTGGTCTTCTTGGGGTCTGAGAAGGCAGAGAGGGGGATGGTGGGAAGCATTGGGTAGTCTGGACTGGGCCTCGACACGGCTTCAGCCCCCTCTGGAACCACCAATACCTGAAATTAAAGAGTTTCTTCGTAGATATTGTCCGTTGTATGTACATTTTAAATTCTCAAATAGTGAAGAGGGCCTTCGTATACTTCGACTGAAGACAGAGCCGGGCTTTTACAGTTATTTTCTCCCAAAGACAAAAGTTACGTGACTCACAGTTGGAGCAAATCTACGGCTTGAATCATCGGTACAAAAACAACTTTTAGAAAATACCAGTTTCATCGAAGAAGTGCATAAAAATGTGAGACTTTAACTATGACTCCCAAAGTGCATTTAGACAAGAAACATCCAACCAATCAACCAACTAACAGAGAGCGAAAGCTAAAGGTTTTCGTGTGGAGCGAACTGACTGGGAAGCAAACAGAGAGACCTGCACACTGTCCATCATTAACGTTTTGGTCCTCAGACCTTTATCAGGAAAAGTTTATATACACAACATCCATGCACCCGTCACTAAGACGCTATGATGTGCAAGAACATTTTTTAAATTGTGACCTGATGTTGAGAAAACAGCTCAAATTAAGTCACATTTAGAGACAATTTTGGATTAATTCAGCAACTGTGCATGGTTTTCAACGACAAAGTGTTTGGGATTTGCTACCACTGACTAGGTTCTTCTCATATAGCAACGCGGAGCTGAGGCTCATGGGTATTGTAGTATTTTCCTGCCACGCCAAACTTTCGGAAAAAACATTATTTCTCTTAAAACAAAGTTGAAATAGTTACAACTGGTGGCCATAACATAAACCTATATGATTGTTACCTTATGCAGGAGAGGCCCATGTTTCCATGTCAAGCAACATTGACAGGATTTCTGCATAATTCAAGACTTTCATATGAAACTTTAATGAATAACCAGTAGGGACAATATGTCTTACAATTATTTATTATCATATCGCAGTTTTTTCAGCACTTTTCAGCAGTATATAATAGTAATGTCTAACAGTATAACTAATTTAACTAATGCAAATAAACACGGATAAGTGACAAAAAGGGAAAATGAACGTCACGTCTAAGTCTAAGTCTAAGTCTAAGTCTAAGACTAAGACTAAGACTAAGTCTAAGTCTAAGTCCTTTTTGAGGCAACTGAAACTGACTTTAAGACCTGCAGATACCCTGCATTGAGGACAAAACACTTCCAGAACCAGCAGCCGCTCCCACTTCACAACTCATGATAAAATACATCACGTGGTACTGTAGTGCTATTGACAGCTATAGGTTCTGCTATTGACTCTAGGCACTCATTAAGCCGTCAGTCCAGTGAAGCAGTGTCAGTCAGCCTCACCCCTCCAGCTTTGATCAGCTTTCTCCTGAATTCTTTGGTGGGGTTGTTGAAGGTGAGCTTCTCACAGCGCAGGTGGTTGACTGGTGGGTTGCCTTCCAAGTTGAGGAAGAGGTCGTAGTTGAAACACACCTTTTTTGGCTCCTCCTGAAGGAAGACAACAGGATAAAAAAAAGGAATAAACGTATTAAAACCCACTCGAACAGCATGTGTAACACAAACTAATGCTGTGTTAGTCTTTCTGCATTACACGGACACATTTCACAACAAAAGATAAAGGCTTAATGAATTAACCATCACCCAGGTAGTCAATAAAACAGACAGACGTAGCCGCAGCCGGCACACTGATAACGAATCAACTAACATTCCTGAGAGAAGTCGACAATTAAAGCTGAGGAAAAGGCACTAAGACACGCTTGAGAGATTTTATAAACAGATGTCTTCTTGTAAATGCAAATGGATTAATGCTTGCTGATATTTACACTCCTCTGCCCTTTTAAGTATTTTTCTTGATCTTCTTGACCGATTTGTCCAATGTGTAAAAGTTAATTGCGCATAAGAGGAGGATGTAACATTCTTGGTTGCCGTCCAGAGGTTTAATATTATAAAGAGCTGCAGGAGACAAGCTCACTAATGTGCACATACCTCTTAAGCATCGTCCTTATCTTATAATGAGAGTAAAGTGGGCCTCTCTTTCTTTCATCATTCATTTTAATGGCTGATGGAGACTTAAAGGTGCAGGTATAATAGTGTGTGCTTGTTTTATTTCTCTCACTTAAGACAGAAATGTCCCTCTCATAAAGGTTTGACTAACACAATCGTGCTCGTTGATTGGCTGAGTTCATATATAATTACTCCTGCTGGAGAGCGTGTTAGTGCGGCTGTCAAAAGTAAAGCCATTCACAAACGAAACGGTCAAACAAGGGTTTTAAAACCATCACTGCGCTGCACTAAATCTACATGCACTTAAAGTAATCTCATTATTCTTGGCTTTAGAAAATAACCTGATTTCTGAAACATCACGTAAAAAGGAACAACCGGTTTCTTTTATAAAGTTAAGGAATTAACCGGGTTAACACAGCTAGATTTCTGCTGGACAAACTGGTTTCCCTCCCAGTAACCCAGATCTGAGTGTGCGTGTAAAGGCAGTCTGTGCTCGGCCTCCTTCAGTCTGTAAATATTTCAGTGCGGTTTGAAAGTACGATATTGATTCCATAATATAACACCAACAATATGTAAAAATCAATTTATAAAACTTTAAACCATGTTACATTTTTATTGCTTACACCTATACTTTTTCATGTTTTTGCCCACAGTCTAATTTCTTTCCCATAAATAGAGTAACTACGCAGATTACCGTCAGTGTCCATCTCACCTTGTTCTTGAAGTAAACCTCAATAGGCATTAGGAAGCCTGCGTAGCCCGACTCCTCCACTTTGTACGGAGGCTCCTTGCATACTGCAGACACACAGACACACATATCAATGGCAGTAATTAGATTACTCACATTACTCTTATCAATAGAATGAGGTAATAGGGGCAGACAAATCTATTAACCAAATTCATTCCAAGAAACAAATATTCCTAAACCTCTCACAAAATGAAAACTAATTATGTTGCATTCACTTGAGAACAGTCTTAGCAAACAATAAACTACCAAGAACTCAACAAACTGACGATTGAAACCATAGAAATGCGTCATGATTATCACGATAATATTTTTGTCCACAACACCCAGTTCAAGATTTATGTTTAAGGGCACTTGAGCACTAAACAGTTACACATAATAATAAATCATCAATGGGTTCAAACTTGGCCGACATGTTTAGGTTATTTAGAAGATGGACAGTAAGTGCACCAATTTATAAAAGAGCCAGAAACGTAAAAAGACAAATGACTAGTTCTCTGTTATATATATATACTGTATATATATCATTATTATGGGAAGCTTTGGCAGGCAGCATGTGGCACACACTGCTGCATGACATATCCCATGAAAATAAACATGTTTAAATATTGTTATGGGTCTGTCTCACCTCTCTTGGGTTTGGGGAAGCTCTCGTGCAGGCGGAAGACGACCTTCTCTACAAAGTGCTGGATGTCGCCGGTCTCTGGACCTCGGACAAACACCATCCAGTCGTGGGTGAAGCCTTCTGATGTCACCTTCTTCCTTAGCTGGGCTCTGTGGCCCAACTCCAGCTTCACCTGCACTGTGCACTGAGACGGACACAAACGAGAGTCAAGTACTGTTCATCGCTACACGCGGCCTGTAGACGCGGGCAGATAGAGAATAAAAACAAAAGAGAGGGGTAACCTGAATTTGAGTGAGTTTACCCTTCATGTTTCATTGTCTATTTCTAAAAAAAACTAAAACAATTAGTCAAGTCAGTTTTATTTATATAGCCCAAAATTACAAATTTGGTTTAATCGGCTTCACAATCTGTACAACATCTGGCACCACCTTCAACCTCAATTTGGATAAGGAAACTGTATCACAAAAAACTCATTTAAATTGATTTGTAATCATCTATTAATCTGCAGATAATCTTCTCCATAAATAATATCTTTATGATATTTTATAGACCAAACAATTGGAAAATCACAACTACTTTAAGCCCAATGCAACATCTTTAAATCACTTACTTTGTCCAAACATTGGTCCAAAAACCAAAGTTATTCAGTGAACTATCACATAAGATAAAGAAAAGCAGAATATGCTCAAAATGTACAAGCTGAAACCAGTAAAATGTGTTTCAGTCAAAATAATTTCTGATTAATTGTTTCAACTGTATTAAATATCTGTATTCCTTCTCGCACAGGAAATTTAAGGAATTTAAAACTTTTTTGCTTTTCTACGTTTATGTAACTTGCATCTGGTATTATGTATTAATTTTTACACCAAACAATTAAAAATTGAGAAAATAATCTGCAGATGAATCGATGGTGAAACTAATTGCTGGTTACAGCCCTGTGCTCCAGGTCAAAGTTCTGCAGTGGCTGAGACACTTTCTTAAGAAATAAACTAAAGCAAAGCTAGTAGTGACATTAAATCAAGGAACCATCATTCATTGGTTTCTGAATAAAAACCTCTTAATCTCTATTTTGGAGTGTGTGGACGCTCTACTCAAGAGAGCGAGGCTGAACTCTTGGTCTGGACAGACACAAAGCTGGACCGGTGTTGGGACGCTCTCTGTGGACTCATGGCAGTGATTAGCTGCCCGAGCAGGCAGATCTCAAAAGGTCTGAGCAGAAGAGGGGCACATTGTTGGGCTACCTCTCTCTGCCAAGAACAATGACAGCGATGGGACAAGCTAATGACACTGCGCTGGTGTGACGGTGGTGATTGGCATAGCAAGTGCAGAGGCTATGGAGATGGGAGTGTGGAAGGGGACGTGGAGGGGGGGGGGGCACTTTCTGTCCAGAGGAAGAACTGAAGAATGTGGGGATTTGGCCGAGGCACAGAGCAGCTCGTGAGCTGGGACTGAGTGGGGGGATTAGAGGGGACGGGATTGAGATGAGCTAGTCTGGCACTCCCTGGGTAACTCTCTCTCTCTCTCTCTCTCTCTCTCACACACACACACACACAGACACACACACACACCTCCCCTGCCTGGCACTCTGCCCAGCCATTCTGTGGCAGTAATGCCCTTAAACTCCAGACTCCACCACACCCACAGAGAGCAGACCTGGAGTCCCTCCAATCATCAACAACCCCCCTCCACCCCTGGAAGACTTCACAAAATCAAGACTGTGATAAGGACAAAATCAAAAAATCCGGATGATAATGAGCCAGAAAGGAAGACTATTAAAAATGAAAGAGAATACAATACAATAAACTGAAACTGAAAAAAGAAAACATGACATTTTGTCCAATAATCAGAAAATGAACGAGGCGATGCGAGGCTAAAACAATTAGAGCTGACTGACACAATAATTAATCAGGAGCTATTTTCATAATTGATTCAATGTTTAAGACCCTTTTTAAGTAAAACATACCAAATATTCAATAGTTTCAGTTTCTAAAAGAGTATCTGCTGCTTTTCTTCCTTTTATGCGACAGTAAACCTATTAACACTAAATTTGACATCAACTTGGGCTCGAGATCATCATACCGGACATTTTTCACTGTGCTTTTTACATTGTAAACACATTACATCGAGTAAAGGGAGATGTAATCAAGAAAAATGATTTATCAATACTTATAATAATCCTTAGTTGCAGCTACAGAGAAAATACTGGGGCTGCAATTTACGATTGTTTAGATTGTCTCTAGAAATGTGTCAGAAACAGTGAAACATGCCAATTATAAAATTCCACAGAGGGGAAGTCAAATGTTTTGCTTTTTTTTCTGACCAACAGTGCAAAACTAAAAAATATTGAATTCACAGTGATAGAAAACAGAAATAAACAGCAAAAAAAACTCACATTTTAGACAATGGAGAAAAAGCCAATGTTTGGCATTTCACAAGTGAAATTACTCAAAGTATCTATTTAACAATAAATTTTTAAGGAATCGATATGAAGAGGAAAATATGCAATAACACTGTTGAGGATCACGATAACGATATAAAGTGCGATTAAAAACTCAGTTCTACCTTCTGCTGCTTTCAGTATATGGCTTAAATACCGAAAGATTTATTAAATAAAAGGAAATCATTGCCAACATTCTTTCATTGAACAAAGTGAACATTAAACTGAACATAAAAGGCACCAGAAAGAAAACGATAGCGATATATTAAAGTGCTGTTTTTCGACTAACATTATAGTGTAATGCGATTAGTTTAGTTGACATCGTGACGACAATAAAAAAAAACGATATATTGTGCAACCCTTCTGATCAAAAACCAGGTTGATAGACATGGGCAGCATTAATAAATATTGTCAAATATTAAGAACACGCGTCTAAAATACTGACTGCTGACTAGTATTTCTAACAATAATCCGAACATTAAGAGCCCAAGAGGCAATATTAGGTTGGGAAAATAGAGACATTAAATGGAGAAATGAATTGAACTTCAGCACATTGTCTGAAAATATGAAACACCAGGGCTATACATCTAACAAAACACCACATTTATTAAGCTTTCCTCTAAAAAAAGGCAAGAAAACACAAAGCCACTAACATTAATATGGTGCATGCGCTCTCTGTCTCTCTCTCTGTCTGTCTGTCTCTCTCTGTCTCTGTCTCTCTCTCTCTGTCTCTCTCTCTCTGTCTGTCTGTGTCTCTGTCTGTGTCTCTCTCTCTCTGTCTCTCTCTCTCTCTCTCTGTCTCTCTCTCTCT
>CALSCE010010686.1:2824184-2844856 GCA_943593645.1 Bovichtus variegatus | reverse complement strand
CACACATATAGCATAGTTTTATTGTGAGTAAAAATAAATGGTTATCAACAAGTCCAACTTATAAAAAGAAGAATGTGAAGTCAAGCTAAACATCATCAACCAGAAATATAGTTGTGTCCTAACTTTCAAAGCCTTCAATGAAACCCAAACAAACTTTTGGATGAATAATGTGCACAAGACACGTCTGTATCTACGAATGAATAAATCTAACACGGTGGTTCCCAACCGTTGAAGGATTTGTAGAGATCTGAAGAGAAAGATTTCATTGGAAAACAATAAAACTGAGAAAGACGTCAGACTAAGTCAGGAGAGTCTGCAGAAGCAGCTGAAGCTGTATACAGCTTTGAGCTAAATGCTTATGTCTGCTGCTCACAGGGACAATATCAACATGCTGATGTTAAGTTTCCAGGAAACCATTTTTATTATCTTAGTTTAGCATGTTAGCATGCTAACATTTGCTACCAAGTATGAGTTTATGCTGATGGGAATCTCATACATTTGTCAGGTTTTTGGTCACACACAAAAGTATGTGATGGCCTCAGAGCATCTCCAGATGACTGAAATGCATCCTGAGTCGGACATGAATGTCTCTATCAAATTTAAATGGTGATCATCCTATTGTATATATTGTATATAGTAGATATTTCCCTGAAAAACCACAAATGTCAACCTTCTTGAGGCACTATACAAAGTCAGTGGATCACCAAATAAAAGTCATTTGGCTTTATTTTCTGGAGGCCAAACTCTATATATTGATATATTGATATATTTCACAGGATAAGTGAAAACTAGACATGCAGACCAGCAGTTTTCTAAAAACTATTACTTCGATATATCCAGACAAGGCACTGAACAGTTACAGATAATTGATTCTGAGATCTTGCCATTTGAAATTCTGTTTTATTTGTTTCAATTGTCTTATTACATCATCTGACTGTCACCAGTTAACATTCAAAGATTATTTTCCTAAAAAGCACTGGTTGCTTTTGAATATTTCATCACCCACAGGAGGTCACTATTGAACATTGAAGTCCAGAGAATGCCTGTGTGCATTTTCTATTGTTGCATCTATTGTATCCTTCAGGAAGGATCATGTGAATGGAGGCACAATGCACCTGAATATTCTCAAAACATCACCAAAAGCAAGAGCTTTTTCAACACAAGGGCAGTTCAGCGATGAACCAGTCTTACCAAAGAAATAGATTTGCATGCGATTGTTGTGGTCAATCATACAAATGCACTTTAGAGGAATATAAAAAGTCCTGAATGAAGATAGACAGATATGAGTTACTGAAATATTAGAAATGATTCAAATAATGTCAGAAACTACAGCACTTTTAATTCATTTATACTTATCTGGTATTCGTAAAAAAATATAGATAAAACTCAGTTCAAGTTATGAAGCTCAAACTGTCTGTCCCCTGGGCCACCGCCATGAAATACCACCACATGTTGAGGTATTCAAACATGATGTAAACAACATTTCAACAGGTACAGAATCAAATGTGCATTCATATCTGAAAATAAATAATAACAATTGATTTATATATATACAAAAATACCTTAGAAAGTCTTATCTCTGTGTCTACATTCATTATCGGTATAAAACATGGAGGGTTTATAAAACAATGGGCTTCTGGGCACAGACTCAAATTTTTTATACACTGCATAATTTATACATTAATCTTAAACTGTTGGCCTATTGCACTGTATGTTTACAGTGTTTTGAAGTTGAGATGGCCAGGCTTTAAACCTTTCTCTCAATCTCTTTTCGTTAGTGACACAAATATTACTGTAACTTTTCATGTGTGCAACACTATGAATGTATTCCGGGAGTTAATGACTCCTTCCTGTCTGAAAATGTGCACCGTCCTCCCCACATTTAAAGATATCTCTTCACCCCGCTCTCTATGATGGCAGGCTTTTCACCCCATCTTTCAGTGGGAACATTCAGAACAATACTTTTGTTTTCGGCCATCATCGTACAAATGAGTTCTGTTAAAACCTGCATAACTTGACATCTTGGGCCCCGAGACCTTTGCCCAGTAGGGCCATTTGGTAATCCGTCTATGGTGTAAACAATTCCTTAACAGGATCAGGAAACAATCTTAACTCACATTTAGATCTTGTCTGGTGTTCGTATGTGTGTTGATCAGGTCCGATTCCTGTGATTTCATTTTTTTCAGTCTTTCAGATCACAGATTGTGTCTTTAAGGTAAGGAGTTGCTAAACGAAGGTCACTACATTAAATCATTTTGATGGCTTCCCATTCACGAACACCTGTACTAATGGAGCATACTAATACAAATGTTCAGTTACAAGTGACTTTGTTAGCACCGTTTCTGTGTTTTGGTCGTGCCCTTCAGGACAATGTGAGGTAATCCAACAGCCCATTTATCACAGGGCCAGTACTGCAGTCCAGGCAGAGAGTACGGGATCTCATAGTTGGCATCCAGGTAAGCTATCAGGGTGCTGCCATAGGCCACAGCGATCACAATCAGAATGTGCCTGGAGGATACACACAATGGAGATCAATACACATGAAAGTCTTTGAAAGAAACAACCATTTCTCCTAGAAATGACATGTACGTACTTCTGATTTGTTTTGCATGAAACATCATTTTCTACATGGAATACGCACAGAAGTTGTAGGGAAGGTGTTTGGGGTTCATGACTTAATTCTATTCAACCTTCATTTTATTTAACCTTTATTTTACCAGAAATATTCACATTTTGATTCAGAATCTATTTTACAAGGGAGTCCTGGCCAAGACACCATCATAAAAAAGTTTCATATAAATGAACAAACAGACTTAAAACCAAACATTTAAAAAAAACATCAAATTACATTGAACAATGAATTTGTAGTATTCAGTAGCAGGACATGTGCATCCAGTGGTCAAACTGTTCTTAATCCTGTTTTAAAATGTTTATCAAATAATCTAGTTTAAATTAACTCTGTAGTTTAAGGGTTTGGGGAAGATTGTGACTTTGACAACATGTAAAATACAGTCGTGCTTCAATTCACTGTTGATTTTTAACCATATTAAACCTCAACCATGATCTCACCCTAACTGTAAATAACGTCTAAACATGACCATGAAAAAGGTTAATCACGCTTTAATTTACAAAGTATTTATGTTCAGTAAAAAACGTTTTTATGTAATGTATTTGCTGTTCCAAATGAGTAGTTTACAAATGTCATTTAGGAAACAGGGTTGGAAAAGAAAAGAAAGGAAAGGAAAAGGAGACGAGTAAGGACTTACCAGATACCGTGCAGGTAGCAGAAGTTCAGCCTCTGCCAGAAACTGCAGCCAAAACGGTCACTAATCCAGCAGGAGATGGCGAGCACCCACAGAGCCACCGACAGCTTGCCCAGTCGCAGAGCCTTCTGGTCAGTGCAGCTGAGAAAGAGAAAATAGTGCTTATTATAACGGATCTAAACTGCACACAGACCAGTTACAGATGCCCACAAAGCACCAGAGTTTTCTTACCATCTCATCTCGACAGCCAGAACGTAAAGCATATGGAGGCCAAAGCAGTTCAAAGCGTAGGCATTGACTGTAGGTTTGACGAATGAGGACAGTGTGGAGATGACAGTAACCACCAGCACGAGGTTTGAAAATGTGGACCTGTGGAGGAACAGACAGAGAGAGAAAATAAGCTGTGAGGTTTAAAGTCATTTTAGCGTCTCTTCCAGGAAAATTCTGCCGCTGAACCAGAACTGTTGAATAAAAACGGCAAGTTAATTCCAGTATTTAGTTCACGCCTGAGATGAAGACTGAAGCTTTCTGACTTCTGTCCAAAGCTTCTTGTCATTTCAGACCCGTGCTCACATTCCTCAGCAGAGAATGCTGCCTGTGTTTTCTTAAAGCTGCAGTAAGTGCACTTTGAGTCAGCAAGTTGTGAACACAACAATTTACACATCCAGTAGTAACATTATTATTAATTTATATGTTCAATATTTGCTTTGTTTTTAGCTCTGGTTTTGGTCTCCACTAATTCCTGGGGAAAATATCTGGCTCATCAGCTGCAAAATGCTCCACTATGTTTACTATCCAGTAGTTAACCTTGTAAATCTGCTGTTTGGTGCTGAGCAGGTAGTGTGCAATGAGTCTTTAGAGCTTTTTTTACTGTAAAACAGCTGCTTAACTTAATACATCTTTCCCCACCTTGTGCTGAAATATTTACGCAGGTTGGGTGGAGCTTCTTTCTTTCACAATAGCGAGAGCCCCTTTCTGTCACCTTCAGGTGAAGACTGCAGCGCCGCATTGTGTGTTTGTGACAATAACTTCAGTTGGAGCTGTCAAACAGGCTCCACCAACAGCGCCGGTTGCGTTTCAGAGCAGCACGCTCATTGTTTGTTTGTTATCTTATTAAGGGATTATTCAACTGTGTGCGTAAGTCCTTAGTAACACATGGACATGAATAACGAAACAAAGACCTTGGATTGGGTTGACTGCTGGAAGGTTGTTTTACCTGTCTTTTATAAAAGAAGGGAAGAGTCTGCGGGGGAACCAGACGGCATATCCCATCGCCAACACCCACAGGATGGACAGCTCGTCCAACATCTGCCCAACGAAACTAAGTGTCATGTGGAAGTATGCCGAGAAGAGCCCTGTAAAAAAAAGACAGAACTACCTTTAAATGTGAAACAACTGACGTCTTCATATACATGAAAAACACATCGGGACCAAATAAAATGACTGAGGGGAATGCAAAGTTTAAAGTTGCCAGAATAAGCCTCCGATGGTTCATAACCTGGTGATAGCGAGATAAATCTGATGATTAATAGGAGAGGAAAAAAGAAAAAAACATTATTTCAGGTACAAAAATCTATGCTATTCTTACAAACTTTGCTCTAAACTTTCCTTTGCTTTTTCCTCCTCATAAATAACGGGATCATTTTACTTTACATGCATGTTTTCATCAACTAATTGTTTTCTTGATTAATGGTTTGATCTATCAAATTGTCAAAAATGCCACAATAACAACATCCCAGTTTCCAAAATGTTGTCTTCAAATGTATTGTTTTGTCCAACCAACAGTCCCAAAACCCAAAGTTCCCTCAGAGGTCGATTTGTGCAGATATATGTATCATATGTTCAGTCTGTGTGTGCAGTGATTTATGCTCATGTCAAAGCATATCTTAATCAACAACGCACAGTATTCCTGATTCATGACTCAGTGTCTCATATAAATGTAAAGAAACAAACTCTTCTTGAGATTTAAATGAGATATTGTATCTAAAATGGCGAGACAGAAAGAGACAAACATGACATTTTACAAATGAATAAAAAAAAAAAGAGTGACTGACCGACAAATATCATCATAGTCCAGACCATGTGAATCGCCAGGTTCCTCTCTTTGGCATAAGGGTGCAGAAGGTAGAGCATGATGGGAGATATAATGAAGAAAAAAAAGCTGCTAATCTGCAAGGAAAACATCAACAAATCCATCAGCAAAACAATGAACCAACAGACAAATCCTTCTTTTTCTGTGAGATCGTTGATATAAGACATTTATTTGAGATTCAGAAAGGAAAAAATATGATTAAAGCTTGATTATAGATATTTTCATTTAAGATAAAAGTTTCCTGAATGATGTATTGCAACAAAAAAACCCCAGCACAGCTGAGATATAGCACTTACAGTGTTGAAGTACTCCACCACATGTTCAGAGTGCCTGTAGTTGTCTTCACACCAGTCGATTTCTGAACTCTCATACGAGAAAGCTCCCGCCATCTTTTCACTGGAGTAGAACCCTGCCAGGTAGAGAGAGGGCAAACAATAATGACTTCTGCAGTTTTACAAACTTTAAACTGCATTTGGACTGCATTTATATCGCACTTTTCCAATCTTTGCGAGCACTCAAAGCACTTTACAACACATTGACACACGTTCATACAGTCCGAGGCGACCTTACAACACTTTAGTGTCAGCTGTTCCCCCGTCTATCTCAGGAGGACTGTTTGTATAGGTGGTTTATGGAAATCAGCTATTTTCTATTCAAATGTCGCTTTGCACCTTTTCTCAGAACGTTTATGGAAGTTATTTAAATGCACTGTGATGAAGGGGAAAAAAAGAAACCGCGACAACTTTCTGATAATGTGTTTTAATCTAGTGTATGCTGAGAACAAAACGAAAAAATAAAGGTAAAATAACAAGGGATAAAGGGGCCATTTGAGTTGTCAGAGACAGAATAAATACAAAAAGTATAAATACTCATTATGCAGAATGGCTTATTTCAGAATAATTAATTATTGTATCATAATAATCTATTTATACGTACAGTAAATACAGAGCTACAGTAGTTTCTAATATTCTACTCCCCTTATAAATAGTGAGAACAATTTGAAAATTAGAACAAAAATAATGAAGTAGCCACTGAGTGTCGACAGTAGATAATAGCGAATACAGTAGATATGACTTGATTGAATATTGAATTGTAGTTATGTCACAGGAAATCAAAGATACATTATTATAGAATTATAATGTTAATATACTGCATATAAACCAAGGACACAATAAACACACTATTGATCACCACATATGCACTCAGTCACTACAGGAACAACCACAGGAATATTCTAGTGATTTCTTGTGAAAGGTGTAACAGTTTCACACCTTTTCTAGTCAAAATGAGCCATGCAAACATAAAAGTTCATTCTTAAATTTAAAAAAAAGTGTTAATTAATAGTGTAACAATCAGAGCGTAATGGATCTTACCTCCCATGCTGCTGTCCCGGCCTACAATCCTCTGTTGCTCTGCTCCAGGTGGATCAACAGGTGCATTGAAACGCCCCCGATTCTCTAGCACGCGACCGTGACGTCACTAATAAGCACGCAGAACAGGTTCACGCCTCTGAGTCAAACCTGTCCCAGGGAAAAATGTCTGGAATGAAACTCACTTTTCCCATTTTTAAATATTGGCCTTTAAAGGGAAAACAATTCTTATGACAAATATTACAATACAAAGCTATCAAGAGAGGTAAAAAAAAAAAAAAAAGTACTTTAAAATCCAGTAAGGGTTTTAAGTAAACTCGATAAACAGAGTCTGTGGGTGTTTTACCACCGTTATTATTCCACATTATAGATTACATGTCAGAAATGCATTATTTAAGTATCAGAATAAGACAAACAGAATGGGGCAGACTGTTACAGAAACAGGTGTTTCAGGTACGAGCTGATGGACTCAGGTCTTCTCTGGAAGGAGGTTCAACCGGTTCATCTGCCTCCGCTGCGTCAGGCCAATACCGGCGATGCACATTTCAAAATAAAAGCACGACCGTTCTGAGTGGGCGAAAGAGCAGGCGTGGTGGGTGTGTGTGCGTTTGTGTTTGTGCGTGCGTGTTTCACTCAATTAAAAGATGCATACTTGTGTTACAAATGCATTAGAAGTAGAAGTATTGATATGTTTTATTCACTGTAATTTAAGGTATGTTTTCCACATTTTACTAAACTAATAGACAGTGGTGGATAAAGGACTCAGGTCTTTTACTCAAGTAAAATGAGCAATACTAAAACTCTTGTGTTCAAAAATCTTACTTAAATCAAAGTACAGTAGGATTAGCATCAGAATATACTTAAAGAAACCAAAAGTAAAAGTACTCATAACGCAAAAGGGCACATTTTAGAATAATATATACTATATTGCTGGATTATAATTCGTGATGCATACGTTTGTAGGCATCACTTTAATGTTGAAGCTGGTAAAGGCAGGGGTCATTTTAAACCCCAAATATATTGCTGGGTAGATTAACCTATAATAATACATAATTCATTAGCTGATTTATATGTTATCAATCTATATCTTCAAAATAACTAGTAACCTAAACTGTCAAATAAATGTAGTGGAGTAAAAAAGTACAATATTTGCATCTCGATTGTGGTGTAGTAGAAAGTATTTGAGTAAATGTACGTAGTTACATCCACTGCTAATAGCCTTATGTCAAAGTGTGTGTTAGCAACACAATCTACTAAAAGTAAAAATACTTATCATGCAAACGGGCACTGTTCTGTGTCATATTAATCATATTTATACTATTAGACAGCGTGGAAGAAGTACCCAGATATTTTACTTAAGTAAAGAAAGCAATACCAATGTATTGTTTATTAAATAGCTTCAATTTGACTGAATTTTTCACACTTTTTGATGAAATATATCTATTCACACTGTCATTAATTAAACTTATTTCTCTATAGATAGTATATTATTCCGTATAATCCTGTCAGTGCTACATTCAAGCTCTATAACAACAGAAAACATATTTTGTGTAAAAATATGTTGTTTGTGTTGTTTGCTTTGTATTTTGCATTAGATACAAACTGCACTTTTCTCCTGTCTTTCTATGCATCCTTTATAAAAAATAAGCACAGGATTTTACCATGTGAACATTTATAATGAGAACAGAAAAAAGAGTGACTCAGAGTGTTAAAAGTCTTTATTTTCCGTACAAAAACAGCTATTGATTGACTGTGAGGGAATTACATTATTTTACAAAATCAAACACAAATAAAAAATAAAAAAGCAAAAAAAGCTGAGTCCTTGAGGTAAAAATATGAAAATATATTTCTTGTTTTTTATTGAGGTGAAAAAATACATCAGTAAATACCAACAACGATATTAGTAATAATCATTAAAAAAAAAGGTGAGTTTAAAAGTATTGTCTGTGTCAATGTGTTGGATTGATCTGAAGACGGTTTGTTGAGGTTCAAACAGAGTGAAGTTACATTTTTAATTTTCTATTATTACTTATTACTTGTTCTGCTGCCTTAATCTCGAATACTCAGCAGTTTTGGACGTTGCTCAGGAAAATAGCTTACGAGGAAATATAAATACTGTAGAAGCAATGCAGTATTTTCAGGTCACTTTCCTGTAACTTTAATTTTGAGTCATTTTCAGAGAAGTAAGTTGTTGTGGGAGTCATTCAGGTCATTGAGAACGACCACAGATAAAACCTGAGCAGCTCTTTGCAGAGGATCGTTTTCTTTTTTAACAATCGTGACCATAACAGCGATGCCGCCTGTGCTCTGCTCGTACAGCACTGTGCCAAACAAGTCATATGTGGCTCAAATGTCAGCGAGGTCCACCCTCAAACAGCTTCCATTATGAATGAAGACCTAACATACAACCAGGAAGTAGCAAACAGTATCTGCTGCTTTCAACAAAATTCACATATTTCTCAACAGACAAAATCCACAGGTCCTGTTCAGATCTTTTCCACATAGTTACCAGGGAAGAGACCTTCCCTTCCTCGAACCCTGCCCGTCCACCAGCCTGACGGATCTACAGAGAAGATATACAAGAGAAATATCATGAATCACTGTAGTTATTAGTCTTTATTAAACAAGCACTATGCCCACAAAAAAATCTAAATTAATCTGAAAATGAGAAGAGATCATTTTTTCCAGATTTAGCCGTTAGCTCATATCTGCGTGCAGTCCCTGGGCAGGTACACACAGCTCACTCACCAGACACTAAAACATTCATTTACATGCAACACCATTACACAGTCTCTATCACAATAATAATTATACGGACAAATCTACATGCACACATCAACATATAAATACCTGCACATTCATTACAAATAAAAAACTGAATCAAATTAATGTCGACGTGCTCAATATCCATCCAGTATATTTGCACCTTGAGAAAAAGAAAGGAAGTCTGTGCAAGTTCAGTAAATGAAGAGCCTATAATTATTTATTTTAATCTCTATTCTCTCTCCATCTTGCTTTCTTTTCACCCACGAACCTTCTTTGATGAGGTCGACCACGTCGTTGACCTCAAAGCTGATTTCGTCCGTGTCCTGGCCGACGTACTGATAAATCGCCCGGCAGCGGGGCCCCTGGGGCCGCGGCTGTGGTTTAGGAGCCGGAGGAGGCCGCTGACTGACGCTCCTTCTCCTCTGCTTCCTGTGAGAGAAATGTGACAAAGGGATGAAAGGAGCTGCTGACGAGAAGGACTCGTAAAGTAAAAAAAAAATAAAAAATCTGTGACAAAATGCGTTTCGCTTGAAATGTAAATGACAGTTTTATTGTATGGCAACGTCATTTTCAGGAGACCATGCTGTTCGTTTCAAGCATAGCCTCACCTTTACAGAAACTAGTGGAGCAGCAGTTGGCATCAGGACTTCAGCTCTCGTAAACTGGTTTATCTCTCCCACTGTGAAACTCGTTCATTTGTTTGTCTCAGCGAGTGTTGGGCCTCACCCTGACATGCCTTGAATGAAGCGTGCATGCACTGATTTTTATGTGACTAATCAACTCCACCCACACGTGTTGTGATCATCTCTTCCTTCCTTCTATTTCAGATATTTCTTACCCTGACATGCCCTGGTCAGGCACATTGAGGAAGTCCAAGTTCCCCTGGTTGTGCTGGTTGTGGGCTGGGACTCGCGGGGCCCTCTGGGAGCCCAGTTTGGGCGGAGCCGTGCTTGGTGGCCGGCCATGTGTGTGCGGGGCGGAATATGTGATGTCTGATGGTTGGTTGCGAGGGGCTCTGGAAAACTTGGCTGCTCCATTCTGATTTGCTGAGGAGAGAGGAAGAGGAATAAAAGTAAAGATAAAACCCGAAAACCTCCAGACTTCAGTACAGCTGCTGCTGAAGGAAAACAAAAGCAGAAATATTGCAATATATTCAGTTATTATACTGTATAGTGGGGTTGTAATAGTGGAAGACGTATTCAGATATTTTATTTAAGTAAAAAAATCACTACAATAAGTCTACCACTCAAAATGTTTTTAAAGTATCAAAACTAAAAGTTCTCTTAATGCAGGTAAATTATACGTCTGGATTTTTACTGCTGATGCACTTTTGTAGCTGCTGGTTGAATACTGTTGGGTAGTATAGTCTATAATACGTCATATTTTACATCTGTTTTGTATGTAAGAACCTTAATCTTCACAGTAAGTTGTAACTGATAAATGTCGTTGAGTAAAACGTACAATATTTGAATATAAAAGTGGAGTTGATATATAATGTTGCATAAAATGCAAATAGTCAAATAAAGTACCAAAAACCTGCACAGTAAATATATTTATACTTTAGAGTCCTCAGGGTCATGTAGATGATCAATTTAACTAAGATATACAGAACATAACAATGAAATAAATGTAGAATTGGGACTTTACCTCTGCTGCCAACATTACTTCTGCCTCCACCACCACGAGACTGTGGAGCACTCTTCCTGGTTGGCTCTGAAAAAAAATATATGATTAGTTACAAATAACATTTGTATAAACACAAATCTAGATATAGTAACATGTTTCATCTTTATAGTCTTTTTCTAAATGTGCTCCTCAGTTTTGCCTTGCTCCTCGTCACATCACGGCTGCACTGTTTCCTCATTCTTTTCACTTACTGGAGGACTTGGGCAGACCGTCCCCGACTGTGATGGTGAGGGTCTTCCCTCCGGGTTTGACCTGAGCCAGGTCCCCTTGCCCTCTCTGGAACACCACCACCCTGGAGCCTCCTCCACCCCAGCCCTCCTTCTTCACTCTGAACTCCAACCTGAGTGGGGACAAAGCGTGTTAGTGTTTGTGTTTGTATGCAGACATCAGGCTGCCTGAGTGTGCAGCTTCGTCCACCTGTCAGTGAAGGAGATTGTCAGTTTTCTCTTGGTGACGTCCTCGTAGCGCTTCGACAGCAGGCTGAGGAACTCTGTCTTGAAGTTGGACTCCAGCAGGCTGTCGTACTGGGCCTCATGTAGGATGAAGAAGTCATCTTGTCTCGTGCTGAAGAGAAAACAACAAGCGTAAGGAGCTTCTAAGACAAGTTAAATGTCTCTCTATGCCAATAATAGCTGAAGTTAAAGATATTAAAGCTGCATGAAACTGTACTTCAAGTTCACATGGTGATACTGGAAAGAGTTGAGGTCTCAGTAAGTGTGAATGTGAATGAAGGTAAACTGTCAATTTAAGTGAAAAGGCAGTGGAAGACATTCAGATCTTAATATTTCATTACAATTAAAAGTCCTGCATTTCAAATCTTACTTTCTCTCTGAAATTGAGTGTTAGTAAAAGTGTAAAGTAGCATAAACTAAAGTACTGAAATTCGTCATAATATCAGCTGCAGTGGCGGAAGAATTATCCAGTACATGTACTTAAATAAAAGTGGCAATACCACAATGTAAAAATTATTCATTTAAAATCCTAAGTGTATCTAATTGTCATCAGCTAAATTAACTTTAAATATCAAAAGAAAAAGTACTCCTTTGGCAGAAAAATTGCCTTTGTGACTAATATTTTATAATCAATTACATTATTAATACTGATGCATGTGTAAGCAGCATTTTAATGTTGCAGTTGATCAAAGTTGAGCTAGTTTTAGTTCCTTAATATACAGTCAGGTAGATTAGTCCAGTGGTTCTCAACCTAGGGGGTGGCCCCTTCTGAAAGGTCACAAGATAAATCCAGAGGGTCACGAGATGATGAGCGGGAGAAGAAAAGTGCTCACACGCAAATCTGTTTACAGAGTTTTCTCTAATGTTAGATTTTTTTTGTGAATTAGAGCCTCAAACACTTATTTAAGCAGAAACTATGTGAGAAGTTTAGAGTGGAAATGTATGTATATATAACTGCTAACAACTCACACACATGTGAAATGTGACAAAGGGCCTCAACCAGGGGTCACAACCCAAAAACTGATTTAATTTTTAACAATGTTTTTATATAAAATTTGAATCGGAAAAGTAACTTTTAACTACAACTTTAAGAGAAATGTGGTGGAGTAAAAAGTAGAATATAATGCTCCGTGTGGAGTAGAAATATAAAGCAGTATAAAAATACCATGTTTGTGAAACTGGCCCTGAAAATGTCATGTTGTTTGATGATAAAGAATTAAAAAGAAGTTCAGCTTCTGAGAATTCTCAGTTCAATATGGTCATCTGTTATATTTACTCTTGCAGCAACAGTGACTTCTCATATGTGGTCATTGACCAACACAGCAGAATGCTAGTTCTTGTATTTTCCACCACAGCATCAACCAGAAATGTCACTATTGCCAAGGTGTAGTTCAAGTGTCTCTTGTAAACTGGAGCCCTACCTGAGAGAGACGCCGCTGATGCTTCCAAACTCCAGTTTACGTTTCAGCACCTCCTTTATCTGGCCCTTCTCGGGTCCTTTCTTCACCTTCTCTCGCCCAATCAGATAGATCCCTTTGGGGGTCAAGACCAAGTCTCTCTTGATAGACTGGGTTGTGAGAAAAGAGGAAGTGAGAGCCGTAAGCAATGCCAGGAAGGAGAAGTCCACTAAGAGCAATCTTATTTATCACAGTTTTAAAAGGGGAAATACTTTTCCACATCTGTATCATCAGTAATTGTTTTGTTGGTCAAATTTAACACAGAAGCGTCATAAAGCTTCACCTTGAACCTGCGGTCAAACTTGTTGACAGAATCAGCGAAGTCCACGCGCTCCCTCTTTGCCAGGAACTGTCGCAGCTCAGGCTTCTGCTCCAGGCCGAGGTAGTCTCCCACGAAGTTTCTGTTGATGCTGTTCTTCCTCCGCTCCTTCGAGTTGTACAGGATGTCTGAGGCTGTGTCGCAAGAAGGGAACAACCTTTAGAATCACGGCTTCATCGGTTTGTGGCGACATGGAGCTGTTTTTTTGCCCGTAACTCACCCTCCTCTCTCATCTGTTCATACTTCTTCCTGGCAATGTATCGTCTCCAGGCTTTTTGAATGATCCTGGCAAAAGTGTCGAACTTCCTCTCCCTCATCTCCTCCAGCAGGAAAAGCTGTGGAGCAAACGGCACGAGGAAGGAGTTTATTTTTTTATCCTTTATCTCTGATTATATGTCATATTCTGTTAGTATTGCAGCAATTTTTTAACACGTCATTTCAACTGCTTTAAACTGCGGATCAATACGAGGAAGAGAACGTTTTCTGATCATTTACTTAAACCTGCAATAGCTGTATCTTTTGGCCACTTGGGGGCAGCAGAAACAAGACGTAGACATATCATCACCTTTTAAAATGAGACGTCAAATAAAAGTACAAATGTGCACTAAAGTAAAGAACTCCCTCGCTGATCAATACAGATGCGAAACACAACCCAGACTGAAATGTATTAAAAGTTTGTTACCGATTCAGGGTTCTTTACAAAGATCTTAGTGCGTCCCATCTGGTACTGGTCGGTATCCATGTTGACGGAGCGGAGGAGGTGAAGGACCCCCTGCTGCTCCGGACCCCTCCAACTTGGCCACGTCTCAGCAGTCAGAATGGCATACCTGGATACAACAAGTGCACACACACACACAGCATATGTACACACATACTGGGAAAAATATTCTTTTTTTTATCTTCTATCGATTCACAACTTCCAAATTTTTCTGCAAAAGAACCTAGATAGTGCTACTGATGGACAGTGATCCCAAACACCAAGTAAAGGTTGTGTCAAACATTATTAAAGTGGCAGTTTTACTGTGTTATTTTTGCAAGTTTGCATAAATAAATGTTACATTTTGTCTTAGGTTCGCCTTTGTGTGTTTACGTCATTACAAATATGAAATATAAGAACTCCTTTATCTTACACACACTTTCATGTCATTATTTGAAACCCCTAAAATTAGCACCCCTACGTACTGAATTTAAACCGAAAGTTTCTCACCCCTACACACACACACACCCAAAAGTTCTTTCGAGAGTGTATTTGAGCTGTGTTGTTCTCTCAGTACAAACATGCAGAACTGGATGCATCCTGCATGCAAATGTTAAACTCACCTCATCATAAACTTATTGAATGCTCTGCGGTACGCAAATCCAGCCCTTCTTACGCGAATGTTTTCCCGCAGTCCTAGATATTCCACCTGATGCCTCGCCCTGAGAACAGAGGGAACACCACCATTCATTAAGGAGCATCCACTGTGTGTTCGAGTGTCCTGGTGTGGCACAGTGGGGATGCTGACCTGCTCTCCTCCCAGTCTTTCGGCCTTTTCGTCTCATTGGGTTTGATGCAGCGGATATATTGCGGAGTACATTTCATCAGCGTCTTCACCAAATCATTAGCTTGTCTCTGTCGGAAACAGCAGATCAAGGCATTGTTACACCCAAAAAAAACCTTCTTTATTCTTTGTTTTTCAAGTCTCTCTGAGTTCAGTCTCACCTTGATCTTTGAGCTGGCTGTGGTCGGCCTGCTTTTCTTATCCGTGTTGAGTTTTTCAGGGAACAAGCTATGGATGAAGTTACTGTAGAGACAAAGTCATTTTTTCATTTCACTGCATTTTTCTAACTAAACCTATAGAGAATCAGAAAAGGTGTAAGAGACTTACTAGTCGCTGCTTTGCATGAGCTCAATGAGGTCAGGGAAGAGCATATCCCGGTTCCTCTCACAGAAGCCCTTGATATCGTACGACACCTGAGACGACACCAGACAGTTATATACCTTATATATAGCAGTTATAACTGCTGAGTAAACTTTATAAACCAAGCAAACATTATAATCAAGTAGAGAACACAACATAATGTCTACATTCTCAGGTTGGTTGATATACAGTTTTGAATTGAAATGTGCTTGCAGTTTAATGCGTTCTTGCAACACATGTTTACTTCCTCTTGGTGTGACTAAAACCTCAATCACGACACACATCAGCTGACAATTAGAGGCAGTAAATTATTAAAAATGAAACAAATACATACAGTAATCTCAGGTTAGTGATGCATTCAGAATCCTGATCAAGCGCCTGAGATGGATAAGTGCAACTCATATGTTTGTGACCAGTAATGTTCCCACCATTCATGCTGTGTTGAGGAATTTCATGTACAAATGTACGTGTTGATTTATTGATTCATAAAAATGTAGTTATAATGGCGTTAACTGAAAGTGACACAAGGTATTCCTGGTGTTTTTGGAAGAATTAGAGCAGATGCCTGTGTGTGATTTAGTCACTATGGCCCTGTGAGCGGCACTGATTGTATCTCTTATCTCTTTGTCCTCCTTTGAAATAGTATTCATGCTCTAGGAGTGTAATTTCGACTTATTTCATGCCCCTACCTTGCCAGCGTAGTGATGTATAACGAAGCCGGAGTTCCAGCTGTTGAAATGTTCATGCGTTCCCACGGCGGCCTGCAGTTTCTGCAGCAGAGTGCCGTCTGCACCCTCTCCTTTGGCATGCATGGTGGCGCACACGTCATCCAGCACGCTCATTATGCCAGGAGGGTTCTGCAAGGAAAGGACGGTGTGAATGAATAAACAGTCACCACCTGCGACTGATGTTACATGTTTGGAAGTGTCTCAGAAGAAAGATAAAGATCCCTCATGCAAACATACAGTATAAAGTGTCATTATTTGATATTAAGAAGATAATAAAAGACTAAGAAACTGGAAATGTTCTATTTAAAACAGAGGCAAAACCATTAAAGCCAAATAAAAACACTTACATTTGTCTATCAGTCCAAAAAACTGAGACATGGTAATTCACATGAGATGATTTTCTTTCATGTTTTTTGACTTTGGGAGTGCTGCCTTTTTTCCTGACTTTGTTTTTGAGAATCATAGACTTACCACTTTATTTTCAATGAGGTCACACACAATCTTGTTGTTGAAGTACTCGATGGGAGTCCACTTGATGCCCTCCTGAACGTACTCTTCCTGAGAGAAAACAGAAGACATAAGAAAGAAAAGAGAGTGTTTTTCTTTAAATATTCACAACCATATTCTGATTAAATTTAACAAAAGCTCAATCTTTGTCTCCATCAAACAGAAGCCTTTTCATACAGCAGAGGTTAAGAGACAAGGAAGACAAATCCGGAGATGTGGCAGGATTTACAAACGCAATAAAAGCACTGCAGCTACCTGCTCAGCCTTCAGAGTCAGTTCAATAAAGATCTGTTGCAGTTTCTCGTTGACAAAGTTGATACAGAACTGCTCAAAGCCATTTCTCTGCGGGGGGGGGAGAGCACAATCCAGTCAATGTGAGATTATCACCACAGTAAAACAAATCCTGCTGAGATGCACCATCTGTAAAACTAAGTCGTGGCTGCCTACAAATATTATAAAAGTGTAAGTTGTGAGAGGACAAACCTGGAATATCTCAAAGCCATAAATGTCAAGTACACCGATACTGAATTCTTCATGTTGTTTTTGAATGGCTTTGTTTATGGCCTGGAGAAGACAGACAGGGTGAATATTAAATGTTTCCTCATTTCATTTCATCTGTGGGTTAGGGTTAGGAGTTTTGACTACCTACCTCCACCAGGTAGTCAAAGAGTCGTGCATAGAGGGCTTTGGCCAGGGCGTCTCGCGTGTAGGTGGCCTGCTCCTGGTTCAGGGTCACTTTGATGGATTCACCCTTCCCGTCCCACTTGCGGCTGATCAGCTTGTCCTGCAGATGGTTGGAGTCGATGCCCAGGAGATAGGCGGGGAAGGCAAGCACTGGAGCAAAGAAAAGAAAAGTATTTCAAATAGATCAATTATGCCTAAATGAGGCTCATAATAAAGATAAGATGTGTTCAGCTTTGAGATTGAAAGTGTACAGACTGCAGAGAATGTGTCTTTTAGGGCTTTACAATATATATACTGTATATATATTTTTATTGTACTCACAATGTCAACTTGGGTGATAAACACATCGCAAACGATGCAATATTGCACTTGCAAAGAGAGAATAAGTAGAAAACTACACTTTAAAATGTAAATGTATCATTCTTTCCTTTGTTGGTGCCTTTTGTGTTCAATATTGGAAATAATTTCCTTTTATTTTTTTGATTCAACAAGCATTTTGTTGTATTTTAGCAGTATACTGAGAGCAAGGCAGCACTGAATCAGTATCTGTCTATTTATCACTAGTTATATATTTTCCTCATATCGTGCAGCCTTAGTATCTTTCTGCAATAAATGTAGACGCAGCTGAATAAAAATCTGCAGTAGCTTAAATTGTACAATTCAAGACAGACGTAAACACCAATTATCTGTTGTGCAGGGAATCCTCAGGCAGCAAACAAAGGAGAAGATAAACAAGGCAGTGCTGATGCGCACACACTCTATCAATTAGCAGGGCGCCTGCCATGGGACTGCTTTGTCATGGTGAGATCTAATTTACTCATAACCCTCGGGGAGAGAACAGGACGTTTTATATTCCAGGTGGGAATGTTTACGCCGCTGCACGGACGAGTGAATCCATGTGTGTCTGTTGTGTCTCACTCACAGTCCGTGCTCTCCACCTGCCCGTAGTTGCCTGCCTCTATGAAGCTGATGTTTCCCAGGTGGAGGATGCCTGCGATGATCTGCAGAGCCTGAGTCTGGATGTCGCCCGGGATCCCAATCACTTGCATGGCTTCCTGGAAACACACGACACAAGAGCAGACGGTGAAGGCGGCGGTTTGTTTCACCAACAAGAAATACTTGACTTTCAAAAACAAATTAAACTCTATTTTACTCTAAATACTCAAAAAAAATGTTAATGTTCCTTCTGATTGGGGCATATTATGCTATAATACACTACAAGGTCTTTTATTTTTATGGAAATATGGCAAATTGTAGCTTTGCACTACTAAATCCCAACACGAACAATAAGGGCCTAAAGGTCGGTTCTGAGTTATTAATTGATCTCTGGGTCCTTATCAGTCATTATTTCAGCTCCTACATTACTTTTTGTTTAATTAGGGCTATATTACCAGACAGATTTAGTGGATTAGTGGTTCCCAGAGTGGTTTTGTTCTTTCTTTCTATTACTTAATTTATCTTGTGACCCCTCAGATGGATGGATACCGACCCTGTGGCTAAGAACCACTGCTGAGTTTCTCCAGTATATATTTATAAATATGCACCATAGTCTCTTGGAAGTCTTTGCTGTCGTTGGTCCCATCCACCTTGTAGGTCCCAGACTGGTTGAGGTAGCAGTAGTATTCTGGGGTCATGATGCCCAGGTCCTCTTTCTGCTTTGTGTTGGCGCCCTCTATCATCTGCAAGACAGCAGTGCAGGAAGCAGAGCAGGTCAAATGCATTTGACTGAATTCATTGAAAGCCATGAATGGACAACTAGGTTTCCAAACTAAGAGTTTTTTAAAAAGGTTTCTGTGACTCTGACCTGATAGTAAATGTGGAAGTTCCTCTCGTTCTCATTTTGGCTAACCACCCTCGACTTCTCCAGCAGGAAGTTTGAAATTTTGCCGCCGTCTGGCTCTCCGCCTCTGCTGAACTGAATCTCAAAGTATTTCCCCTGTTAGATGCAAAGACCAGAGGTGACAAATAGACTGTCAGCAGATAAATCTGTCAAATCTGGTCAACCGAAAAGGTGCAAAGTACAAGGATAAGCAGAGGATTTCCCCCTCATTGTGCAATCTAAATACTTATTATAGACTTATTCTAAAAGTTATTTGGATAAAAACTGTGACTTGCATCGTTGCTAAATGAGCTTGCATTCATCTAACAGCATCAACAGTGGCAGGAAACTTTACAAACAGATGTCTTGCTCTGAAGCTGCACGCATGCACGTTGATGTGGTTTACAGGTGTGAAATTAAAGTGTCAGGACCCCACTTATTGGAAATGAGAGGGGGAGCAATGAAATGTATTTTCGGAGCATCAAACCTCAGATGCTGCGAGTTGAAACAAAGCTTCTGCTGTGCTTTGTAATGACACACTTGGCTCCTGAATATTTTATATATGCTTTGTTATGGTCAGTGCATGCTTTCAAAACACTTAAAGTAGTTTATATTTTATCTTTGGATCTATTGTCTCTATAACATGAGTGTTGTGTTCCCTTTAGAGCTGAAAGATTAGTTGATCAGCAGCTTTTAATAATTATTTAAAGTACTAAACATTCCCTAGTTTAAGGTTCTCAATTGTGAGGATTTGATATTCCTCTGTCTTATGTCTTAGTAAATTCAATATTTTTGGGCTTTTTTCGAACATTTTCCCGGCGATAATCGATTGACTGAGGAAACAATCGACAGTTTAATCATAATGAAAATGATCGTCAGTTATTGACCTTGGAAACAAAAGTTGACAAAACAAACTGAGCTCAAGATTGAGATTTTTTTTTTATCAACATTCAAAATTTAAATGTAGCTATCATTGGTTACAGTTCAGCTTTTTACTTCACAAATATACATAACAATGTGAACGTGAAGAGAATACATCATCTGAAGTTATTTTAGTCACAAGGAACTGTTTTCGAAACCGAAACGTTCACGTGCGTGTGTGGGGGAAGTTATCCTTTTAAATACATTTTATTTATTTATTATTTATCTTAAAAAGATAAATAAGACTAACAGTCTACAGCCATGAATTTTTCTGAAAATGTGTTTTGTGGGGTCACAAAAAATCTAAACAGTTCATCCTCAATTCCCTCAAAGTGTTCCTGAGATGTGATGTTCAGGAGAACATAAAAACATAAAACATAAAGCCCCCGGCCCCCGGCCCCTGGCCTCCGGCCCCCAGCCCCCGGCCCCCGGCCCCCGGCCTCTGGCCCCCGGCCTCTGGCCCCCAGCCCCTGGCCGTCTCGGGCACGAGGTGCAGAAACATGCCTCTGAAAATAAAGCTACGCTGGATTAATGTGTCCACAGGACGTGTAAAGGTCTTACTCACAAAACGACTGGAGTTGTTGTTGCGGACGGTCTTGGCGTTACCAAAAGCTTCCAGCAGAGGATTGGACTGTAGGATGATGTCTTTTACGTGCTGAAACACACACACACACACACACACACACACACACACACACACACACACA
>CALSCE010010686.1:2803690-2814184 GCA_943593645.1 Bovichtus variegatus | reverse complement strand
TCACAGACTCACAAGGTGAAAATAACACCAGCATTGCTGTTGCGGCTGGTTAAAAGAAGAAAAAAAGAAAATCACCAGACTGGTCCTTTAACTAGATCAACAACAACAACAACACATAATGTAGATTTTTTCATTTGGTCATGAAGTGCTGCAGGATAAAAACAACAAACTTCTGTCCATTGAAGTAGTTTTAAGTCCCAAACCACTCACATTCAGAATAAAATTCACTATTTAAAACCATGTGGCGAGTCAAACAGCCGATGAATAAACCAGCTGGCAGAAGATCGAATCTTTGCTTTGACTCTGTGTGTAATCGCACTGCTTCTTAAATTCACTTCACGTTCTGCCTGAACACACAGTTGGACCTTATTCTTGGACCGGATTGTGTCTACTACTCATCTATTTGTCCAGGGATCAAAGGCGTGAATACACTTTGAAATCTGAAGAATAAAGGAATAAAAAGAATCCATTTTTAGTCAATTGAGCTTTTGTGCCCAATCATACTCGACTAGAGGTTTTATATTCTCGCCCCCAAACTCTGGAGCTGTTGAAATCTGTCTTTTACCTCAGTGACTCACTTTAAATATCTACTAAAGACTTGCATTTCCTGACCTTTATTTTGGTGAAAAATGGCTGGTGGACAGTGATATATCGGGGAAAAAAAGTCCCTTATACCTGCAGCCATTTTGTTTGTGGTCAAAAGCACCGAAAATGCATTTGAAGAACTCACCAGCAACAACCTTTACAACACAACATATTTCTGACATTTGGGAAGATCCACTGTGACCAGTTTTCATTGAGAAACACTTTCAACAGTTTATAGAGAGATTTTCACTTAAATATGCAAAATGTGGATGTCGTGAGAACCGCAAAGAAAATGCCAGTCAACCCTGTCGAATTGTGGTTTTTGGCAGAAGTCACAACAGCCGAGATCTCAGAAACCTCGCTCCAACAAACCGGAACCTTCTGCACAGTTGTAGAAAGCTGTGTGAGCTGACCTTTGAACAGCTGCCACACTCCCCAGCAGTTATTATCTGGGAGCACGTCAGTCCTACTCACACCGTGTACATGCATCTCAAACTTCACTCTTAAAGGATTGTACCTACATGATTACGGGACAACTGTTTAAAAACTGAAATGTGTTTAAGATTGGAGTAAAAACACTGGAAGATACGTTCATCTGCACATTTTCACCCTGAAATCTTCCTGTTTGAATGCATTTAAAAGATGCGGCTGCACGCTGTGACTTCAGCAATAAGACTGTGAGTTTGGATGTTAGAGGACGACTCTGCGTGTCAGAAGGAAGTGTTGTGGCATAAAAAACTACAGGCCTCTCCTGTACTTCCTCCTGTCACACCTCATCTCTGCCTCTTGTGAAACCCTATAAACTTTGTACATGCTACCGCTTCTCTTGCTGCAACGACTCGCTGCTCACAGGGGGGGGGGGGCGGGGGGGCTGGCAAAGCAACACTTTGTCAGATCGATTTTGTAAACTGAGATTACAGTACAGCTAAATAACTTGACGGTATACATATCATATATCATTTTTAACACAAACGCCTACATTTTGTGTCGACTTCTCCTCTGTATACATCTTCATTTCATGAGTCCAAATCCACATTTAACAAAAAAAAAAATACAAAAACCTGATCATAAATCAAAGTCGCACAACAATGCAGTCAATGTTAGGGCTGATCCATATCTTTCTATCTATGTATCTATCTATTTGAGCTGACTTGAGTTTCAATGAAAGGGCCGTGTTGTTCCTTTAAGACAAGATGTTCCTTTAAGACATGATATCACATCCTTCATCGCTTAAAAACGGACTTTAAAGCATGAAATACTCTCTTGCGGCTCGTCAGGAATAAACTACTGAAATGAAATATAGTTAATTATGAGCTGTTGTCACTTTAACAAGCAGATAATAGTCTTAAAAATGTTTTTTTTTCTTAAACGAAGCCTCACGACTGAAACGGTGTGAAATCACTTTAAATGTGTGTGAAGATAAGATGCGTAGGTTTTGTTTTTTTTATGAGCGTACACACAGTTGTCTGAAGGTATGTGCAAGAGATAGCAAATGAATGAAGGTGTGGTACCATACCATTGTCCCAGCAGGCTTCCTCTCCTCCTCAGGTGTCCACCGTCCGGAGAGTGTGTGTTTATGTGTGTGTGCGCGTCCTTAAAATCCGACGGTTGGCCTCCTCAGACTGCAGCCATCACACGGCAGTCAGACGGTCAGAGCCAACAGCAGCCAGCGACCAGCAACACATCCCCTGCAACAATCAAAAAGTCACTTCCTCAAACTCCCACAGATGCAGTGTGAAACAAGAACTGCACACACACACACACACGCACACACTCACTCACTCACACACACACAAAGTCGAGCAGCTACTTCTGTATTTCTGTCATGTTTAAAGTCATCAGAGCGAGGATGAAATAATGACCTAACCGTGTCCGTCAGCAGGTCTGAAGGTTAATCGGCACAATTAGTCAATCCAATTCCTCTCGCCGGCAGCACACGAGCGTCGGTGGCATCAACAACTCCAACGTGATAATTATTTTCAATCTGTTGCCAAATGATGGTGTTTCAGTTACGAGTTGCCAGCTCCACCCAGGCTGTGGTTACTTCATGTTGTGATGTGTGTCGTCAGAAAGGCTGCGGATTCCAACGCCCATAATAACTGATGCAGCTTCAGCCAGAGGTGAAGAGTGTACCGTGCTGACAGGAGCGCGCGTGCGTGTGTGTGTGTGTGTGTGTGTGTGTGTGAGGGTGTGTGGAGGTGTCAAACTGTGTTGTTTTGGCTGTTTTATGTCTTTTTGAGTGAGAACATTTGAACGTTTCTGCACAGAAAACCTGCAGCAGATCAATGTGGATTCAGGGCGAGGTGAGAGAATATTGAATGGGGGGGGCCATGTTTGTAAAGTGAGTAAAAGTGTGTTAAGAAACATTAAAGCCCTGGTTCTTCACAGTAATAAACTGTAGATTATTCATAGTTATATTTAATAATAATAAATCAATGACAAATAAACAACATTAAATATTCTAAAATGAAATCGTATCAATGAAAAGCTGTTGTTAGTAACTTCTAATAGTCATGTAAAAGGCCTCCGTAAGACACACGAGACACAAAAAAACACACCTGCTTCATTTCTTTTTGAGGTTACACACACACACACACACACACACACACACACACACACATACACACACACACACCAGCAACTGACCCTTTTTTTGTCGTCAAAGTGCGATTGACGAGGGATGTCTCAGCCTCATTGAGACAAAAGGAAGAAGACCTTGCTTCAGCTTTTTCCATGAAGCCTGTCACGTCCAGAAATAGATCACAGCTGATCTCAACCTCTGTCTGGACGCTTACGTCGGCTATTTCAGCACGAGCACAAGTAGGTGGAGGACAGAAAGCTTGAATGACCAAATCACATTTCTTAGAATCAACAATGCACCATGTTTAATCAATTTAATATTTCCTTTTAAAAAGATGTACATGGGGGACAAATGGATTCATCTTCTATAGTATTGAACAACATACAGTACATGTCATGTTATAATTAGCATGTGACAGAACAAAACAACAATTACCGGTACTGTCCCTCTTATTAAGTCAGATAAAACAGGCTCACGTCTCAGTGTGAACCTGTATTATAGGCACAGGTAGATACAGAGAACAATGCCTATCAGACACTTTAAGAAAAAATCTTCTGAAACTTTATGTGCAACAGAAAATGATACAAATGGCGTTTCAACATCCTGAAAAACTGCAGGGGTGAGTGAGCTGTACGAATATTTAAAATAAAATAATATTTCTATGCTCCACATGGAAGGATTAGCAAAATCTGAGTACCCAGAATTTGTAAAGGTGTTTCCAAAAACCCCAAGTGTTTGTTTAATGCCGCCAAAATAGGTTATTTTTATAAAACCAAAATTGTTAAGAGCGCTTAAAAGCTTATAATCTGATAGAAAGACGGCCCCCACCTCTTACAGCTCTGCAGATTGGTGTCATTAAAAAAAAAAAAAAGGCTCAAATTGATTTCTAAACAATTAAAAGCACAATTGTTAAAATGATAACAATGACAACAACTGTGAACTAATAGCACCAATCCAAACCAAAGCACCACAAGAAAAACAATCTCCATGAAGACAAACTGCAGCTGTTTTACAATGAAATGACGTGACATGTAGTGTTACACAGAGCTGCTTTCAGCGGAGATCAGTGTGAACGTTTGTGAAGAGTCCGGCCGCAGCGATGACTGATCTCTGACGCAGCGTTTCTCAAAGTATAGGAAATAGCAGGGAAACTGAGCCACATCACTGTCTTTTTTATGAGTTTTCATCATCTAACTTCACACTGAGTTGATTTATTAAAGCAGCTATAATGGATATTTTGATAATAACACTGTATGAAATGAGGTCGTGAAAGGGGTCGCTCGTAGTGATGAACTTAGCAGGTAATGATCGCCTGATTCTGCAGCTCCTCTAGCCTTGTTTCTGTCGCTGCAGGCAGCTGCTTTCAGTGAAAAAGCTCTGGAAACCCACCGTACACGACCTGCTCTGCACCGCACAGCAGACAAATGCAGTAAGCGACTAACTCTTAGAACATAGTGGAGCATTTAGTAACTAAAGAGCCAAAAACAGAGGTAAAAGAGAGGGAATATTGGATTTATATTTGTCAGGAGGCCACAGACACGACTCCAAATGTAGAATAGCGTTGCTCAGTAAATTCTGGATGTGTAAATAAGCAACTGTTTTCTAACCAAGTTCTCCATCTCAACTTAAAAAGTGGACGATATGTCAATGTTGTGTCTGCTGCCCCCATGTGGCAAAACAAAATGAGCTATTATCTCTAGAAGATTATTTTAAATTGGCTCTAATTTAGAATAAAAAGGCGCAGACATGTTTTCACAGCGGCCTGAATGATGGGTTTCAGATCAGATCTGTGTCACAAAGAAATCGGATATTTTACGGGTGTGTAAATCCATCCTCAGATTTGCACTCCTACTATAAAATGCTGTTTGAAAGCGGTCAGAGGTCTTCACTCCTCCTCACTGGGCCTGTTCCTGCTGGCACAGCTGACTCAACTGTGTCTCACTGGGCTCTGAATTTCCACTCACAGTAAACGTTACTAGCACTGTTGAATGAGTGGTAACATATGGCAAGAAAATAACAAAAAAGAAACAACAAGCAAGGCCCCATGCTGAGGGATTTTCAGATAATGACACTGAGCCAAGCTGTTAAAAGTTTCTTTTTGAAGAATTTATGCACAAGCTGCCACAGTCTGCAGCCACAAAATAACATCCTATAATCTGAAAATGTCCCGGTGAGTCAGCACATCACTAAGCACTAAAGGCAGTGTTTCTGTTTGTCCTGTGCAGCATGAAGCTCTGTTTTACTGTAGAGGTGATCAAATGTTTTAAGGAAAACTAACCAAAATGGCAAGACAACAGCAGGTTCACTGCAGTGAGACATGTATAGCTTCCACAGAGACATCAAGTCAAATCAAAACAAAGAAAATACACAAGTCCTCTGACTGCTGACACTTTGTGCAAATCAAACTCTGCGCATACTTCAGCTGAATAACAGCGAGGACTTGATGAATACGTTGATACGGAACGAAGCAATGGCATTAAAACAATGCGGTCAAGTAACAACTATTAGATAACATGAAACAAATCTTTCATTTGATAGCATATGTATTCCTTTCCATGGGCGAAGATATCTGGAAAATCATTTTCTTTACAAAGTGGATTTTTCAAAAAAAACTCGTAACTAAACAAATATCACCTGTTAACATACAGGTTTAAAAGAGTACTGCGACCAGCCCTGCGGCCAAAGAGAAATATAGTAGCACCAAAATATTACAACAGAGGGATCATTAGAAAGACAGACAATGGAGGGAAGTTACTCTCTCCTCCCCTCTGTCTCTGCACGTTTCAGCAGCCCTCCCTCCAGTGGAATGTAAAACTCAGGCCGTTTTGGCCCAGCTCTGCCCGGAGAGGCATCTGGTTTGTGCTGGAAAAAAAGTCCCTCTTTAACAGTAACGGGAAAAGGTGTCAGTCCGACAGCGTCCCAGGTAGATCTCACACTCCTCTGATAGAGGTAGTGTGAGCGCTGCTGTTACAAGGCTCAGTGGGAGGGTTTCAGGCTTACTGTGGGTGAGTACAGGACCCAGAGATTGGATGCTGCGAGGTGTCCAGGTCAGTGTCCCTGGCAGGTCTTGCAGCACATTTGTCTGAAATATGGCCGGCTGCAGAACTTGAACCTGAGCACCAGGGGGCAGTAGGCCACAGTGTTCACATCTTTACACTCTGCAGGGAAGACAAACATGAAACAGTTTAATTAATGCATTAAAATTATCTTTTTTTTTTTTTTTTTTTTTTTTTTTTTTTTAAAAAAGGATTTCAATCAAAATACCAAGAATATTATCACTTTTATCCACCTTTATTGTTCAGACTTATACGACTTGTATGGAATGACTTAAATCCTCCCGACATTTGGCCTGTGGATTAAATAATTTATTAATTAACTCCTGGATGCTTGAGAAAATCAGAAATACCACATTTTGTATTTACAATGTGCAATGCAATTAAAAAAAAAAGTTTTATTATCCTGTATGCGCATATGCCTGTATACGAACACTATAAATTGATATGTGTGTAGATGTTTATAAGTTATACATATTTATTTTACTGACAAGAAGATGCAGTGCAACTGGGTTACGACTCCACTGGAGTTAAAAAAGTTTAAAAAACATAGATTTGTAAAAAAAGTTTTTATATTTGTGTTTATTACAACTGTTAACAATGAAATCTGATGACACAGATAACATTCACAGGCTACATTAGCAGCGCAGACTTTTTTTAATTACTACGTTTTAGGTGAAGGGTTAAACATTTATAAGTTCAATTTGATTTGATGACATCCAAGCAAGAATAATTTCACTGAACGCCTCAAAAAAAAACAACATTTTAAAATGTTTAACACGTTCAACAAATCTGGGGATTTTTAACTGTAATTCTTAGTTAGCATGACATTTTATTCGAATGCAAACTCGCAGCGGGAAATCTTTCTAACATGTTCTTTCTTTGACACATGAGGAGGAGCCATGATTTGACCTCTGACCTTCAGGGTTGTCTGTACTGATGGGCAGACTGAGGTCACATTTGCTCTTGCACTGCTGCATGGCGGCTGGCCGCTGATGTTCCAGACACTCATTGGACGGCTGGCCGGTGGGGGTCAGACACTGCACCGAACGCATCTCCTGACCCAGACCACACCTGGCAGAACACTAACACATTGGGGATTTTTTTTTACTACAGAACGGACACTTGTGTAGTATAAAATGTCCCACAATAGGACCAAGAATAAAGCAAAAGCCGGTCTTACCTCTCCCCAGGGACCCGTCACCCACTGAGGGGGAGGGCAGCGCTGCAGGTTACAGCGCACCCTGGAGGTCGGCCGGCCATGTTTGGAGCACTTGGACTCTGGCAGGTTGTCACCGCTCTCCCCGTTCTTACACAAGACCACACGGTGCCTGTAGCCAGGACCACAGCTGGGCGTACACTGCGGACAGAGCGGGAGAAAAAAAAAACCATCAGCGATGGGAGGGTGCAGCAGGAGGTCACTGCGGTCGTAAGCCTGCAAAAAAGAAATCTTCTTAATCCACTCAGCAGAGGGCAGCAGCTGTATAAGAAACAAAGAGCCTGCCTAGTTCCTGGAAGTTAACTGGACATAATTCCTCTTCTGTGTGTGCCATCACTACATTACACAAGACGTCAGAGAAAAGCTGAACACTGAGCATTTTTTATTTGGTTTCAATTTATCCTGAACAGTGAGAAGAAACTTTAGCTCCAGGAACAAAGTGGGGTATGAGAAGATGGAAATATCAGGCCTGTTGTAGTTAAAGTGGCAACAGATCACTTTTCAACCCCCCCCCCCCCCCCTAGCGTGGTATTATTGTTGGTGCCGCTGTCGCAAAGACAAACGGATCTCTTTCTGTGTTTGTCGAAGCCTACTACTTAGCAACACATTTAGAGACTCATTCAGACCATCAGGGAAAAAGCAAGAAATATATTCAAAAATATTATATTGTAAATGACAATGCTGCTCATAATAATCGCACTTCGTCCAACAGCCGGGGTCAGCCGCTCTCCTCCTGGCAGTCTATCCCTCGCTGCACGCACACAAACACTGAGCTTTAGGTAAACGAGTTGGGACGACGTCACCAACGTGCAAAGGAGCTTTTAGCCACTTTTGGAGCTAGAGCTAGCTTCTTTCAAAGGAGAAGACTTGGCAACGCCACACAGGACACACTGCATTGTGTTTTCCACGTCTTTGTACCCTAAATCAAGTCTTCATTTCCCCTGGAGATCGTAACCCGCAGGCAGAATTGCATCGTGAAAAAGAGGCTTATAGGGAAACAAATCAAAACGCAGATTAGTGTCATTATTCTATAGCTATTATGCAATCAAAATTTACTTCATAATGATAAGTTAAAGCACAACATTTGTTAATTTTAAGGGACTAAAGTATAGTTTACATGTCTGCAAGGACATAAAAGTCACCTTGAACTACTACATACTTCTCAAACTAAGGAATTAAAACAAGTCAGGGAATTCCAATCGTAACAATACGTTCATTGTGATGTATTTGTCGGCTTCGGTTGTGTATTTCACGGTTAAGGTTTCCCATATTTTTTCCCCTGGCAGATGTTTCGGATTCTTAGGTTTAATTGGAAAACAAACCATCGCTACATCTGAGGGGAATTCAGCCGAAAACTCAAGTAGTGGTTGAAATTCAGCCGTGAATCTACTTAAAAATGCAAGATGAGAGCCCTGTGATGTCTGCTTACCTCTGACCAGTCCAGGGCCAGCCACTCGGGGGGGCAGCTGTGGTTGCCGCATGGCTCAGTGAGAGACGGGCGTGTGGTGGTGCAGGCTGAGTCGTCCAGGACCTTCTGCTCCATCACAGAGATCCTCCTCTTACACAACACCTCCCGTGTGCGCAGGCCGCCGTTACAGCTGCGGCTGCACTCCGACCAGTCTCCTGTCCACCAGCTAGCAGCAGAGAGGGGCCTTTTGGTTTTTAATTTCCTCATTTGCATTACATAATATAGAGGATATTACACTGTACAAACTGTACAAAATCACAGGTTGGAATAGGAAAGCTCAGCAACACATGTACAAAATGAGTAAACACAGTGTGCATGCATAGACAGCATTACAATTAAAATACACATACAAGTGTTTATGTACATAAAAAAGTAAATAAGACTTAATAAAGATAAAGTAAATAAAGTTAAATGAATACATGTGAATGTGCCTAAAGGTGAATTATGCAGCATGTAAAGGAAATCTGACATCAAACTCTCTCTAAACCTGAAATAAGATAAAATATTTGTCTTTTTATAGTTATTACTATTAAAGTGTGATTGTAGAATGAAACCTGAACAATCACTAAACTGATGAACAGAATATCAATGTACTGTCAGTATAATGACTAAAACTAATGAAAAGTACAACTATTAAAATACTAAAATGTTATCTAGAAGTAAAGAAAAAGGTACAAAATCATCAAGAAAACACGTTTGTATTCCACATGAAGAAAATCAAAAGAGAAAACTCACGATGGGGAGCACGGCTCAGTGTTGCAGGATCTTTTCTTCTCTTTGGGTTTGTTCTTCTTGTCACAGAAGTGATTGTAGACGACGGAATGATCTGCCTGCTTCCTACACACCACCTGCTGCATCTGCACACCTGAGACGACATGAGACGACAGGAGACAACATGAGACGACACGAGACGACACGAGACAACATGAGACGACACGAGACAACATGAGACGACATGAGACGACATGAGACAACATGAGACGACATGAGACGACATGAGACGACATGAGACAACATGAGACGACAGGAGATAACACGAGACGACACGAGACAACAGGAGACGACACGAGACGACACGAGACAACAGGAGACGACACGAGACGACATGAGACGACATGAGACGACACGAGACGACACGAGACAACAGGAGACGACACGAGACGACATGAGACGACATGAGACGAGACGACACGAGACAACATGAGACAACACGAGACGACATGAGACGAGACGAGACAACATGACACGACATGAGACAACACGAGACGACACAACACGAGACGACATGCACAACATGCGACAACATGAGACAACACGTCACGACACGAGACGACACGAGACGAAACGAGACGACACAACATGAGACGACACGAGACAACACGACATAACACGAGACGAAACGAGGCGACACAAGACGACACGACACGAGACAACACGACACGAGACAACACGACACGAGACGACGCGAGACAACGCGAGACAACATGACACGAGACGACGCGAGACAACGTGACACAACACGACACAACATGAGACAACACGAGACGACGCGAGACAACATGAGACAACAGGACACAATATGAGACAA
>CALSCE010010686.1:2771795-2787862 GCA_943593645.1 Bovichtus variegatus | reverse complement strand
AGATATATATATTAATCTCAACGAGGCTTTTACCTGGTTAAATAAAGGATATATATATATATATATATATATATATATGTATATAACCTTTCTTGTGCCCATTCTGCCCTCAAAGAATGACGTAAGGAAAAGCTTCTGTGTTTACCCCTTTCTCTATGGTGTTGGTCTGACAGAGGGTTCCCTCTGCAGCAGGAATGCTGCTTGTGATGCAACGGTTGCTCTTGCTCATGCACCAAAGTTCACTGCAGACTTCCTGTGTGTGAGTGAAAGGAGAATAAAAAACATAGGGGGGAGAAACAACCTGTCAGAGTGCTTCTTTATAAGATCATTATAAAGACACAAGAGCAGACACACTCTTCCTCTCTGCTCCCTCTACAGCGATGCACATGGGATTATGTTTTATTGAGTACATATGCTCTGACCATATAGTATCGATAGTAATGAGTCTATAAAGCTGTATACACGCTGTTCCAGATGTCTATTCGCTCTGAATCTGGCTCCATAAAAGTTGACCACGCAATAAAGTGGATGCTATTCAGCGGAGGTATTGCAAGATGTTTCACATTGTCAGAGACTTGAAGGAGAGAGACGGAGTAACAAAACTCAGGAGTGACCATTGAGGTAAATAACTTTTATTTAGACTAAATCAGCTAAAAGATAAAAGATCAAGTCAGCCCAGTTCCCTCATAAATAAGAAATAAAAAAGCTGGAGGCACTAAATTCAGAAGGTAAGTGTGCTTATTGTTTCAATATGTTCTTCACCATTAAAGAGGCTTCATCAGGTGTGCTTTATGGTACAATGGGCAAAGTGATGAAATGTCTTAAAACTGAAACAGCAAATCCAGTTGCTTTGATTTTGGACTTCAAGTTATTCTATGACCTAGATGGTCAAAATGAACAAGGTTTAAAAAACATAATTATTTCTACAGTATCCATTTTGATCCATTTTGAGCTACCTGCGTCATTTTTCTTTAACAAAATGCGAAGGTAAAAACTTAAAAGTGAGAATTTGAGAAAGCTGCCGGGGGTTTAAACTGGGGCCACACATCCAGAACACAACTTGTTTGAGCAACTTGGAAGAAAGAGAACACAGAAGATTTCCAACCAGAGATGCGAGTTGGACGGTTTAACAATGTAACACGAGACAATATCATTTGGTGACATGTTTTGCCATGCACATATAGGTGTCAGCTTTCTCTGGGTGTATTTGGTCATAGTGGGAAATATTATTGCTCTTTCCAGACGGAAATATCTAAACATTTTGTACAGACATTCATGGTCCACAGAGGATGAATCTTACTGACTTTGGTGATCCCCTGACCTTTCTTATAGCGCCATCATCAGGTAGAACATTTTAATTTGTAACTTTGGTTTACTGATGAGAGACAAAGTAAGCTGAAAGGTGAAGGATGAGTATGAAACTGCAGGCAGAGCACTCACCGCGTATTTACACTGTCGAGATCTGACGCCGTACTGGAAGCGGCACTGCTCGTCTGCGTCATAGGCCTGACCCGGAGCTGTGGTGGGGTACACAAACTCCTGCTTGGGAGGGATGTTGTTCAGACAGGAACCCATACCTGAGCTAAAAGCACAACAAAGAGGAGCGTCAGTAAAATATACTACAACTCGTTTGTTCTGAGGACGTCCAAAGTAATATATTGAAATACTGAAACACTGAGCAGGCTACAGATAATATAATTGAATGTGCCCTGTGGAGATCCCTCTGTGTTTCTCTGACCATCACAAATGTTACTCTGACAACTAAAGTACATTTTTCTTTCTCAAACCTCTAATTACCAAATGATTTGTGGTGTTGCAGATATCTGATAGGCTGACTCACTCCAGGAAGCTGGTGATGTAATCCCGGCTACAGGCGGACCAGATGAACGGGTTTGTCTTCATGGTGATGTGGTCGGCCATCAGCTTGGCGGTCTCCTGGCTTCGGGGCCCGCAGGCATTCCCCATGCCGTCATGGTTCATCCCAAACCTAAAGCCAATGATGATACAGTGACAACACTTTGAGCATTTTCTTGCGGATAAGCAAGTGGAACTAAAGAAGTTGAATCCTGTCTGACAAAATACATTGAATTACCTTCAGAATCAGAATCAGAAATCCTTTATTAGTCCCACAGCGGGGACATTTACATGGTTAAGTAGGTAAATAAAGTGTGAATGCAGTGGTACCGGGATAAATACAACTCATCTCATTTGTTTAATGCATTGTTTTTAAATGGAAAGTGCTTTTAGTTCTGTATCATGCAATGTTTATCCTCTGTACCCCCTGTGGGGAGCTTAACATTTGATGCCATAATTCTTTTGTAGATTTTCCTGCCTGGAAACTGCTGAAGTTACAGTTCACTGTGGGACAGTAAATGACTGTCCATTGTCTCTATTCAATAAACAAATAAAATATCATTATTATTATTATCATACGACAGTGAACAGTCCTCTCCAACACATAAGTACGTTTAAATAACAACAAGAAAAGATGACTGCAACACCGTATAATGTTCAAGTTTTCTTCATCATTGATTAAATCTGGAGAAATTGGCTTGGTGAGCATACGCTGCTTTTCTCTTGACAATAGCAACGACTGTGAGAAAATCCAATGATATGTTTCACTTTCTCAGCCTTTTATAAACCACTATTAATCGGTTAATGGAGAAAATAATCATTGGGGTTAATCATAAGTGAAAATAAATGTTAGTTACAGCACTTTTCAAGTTTACTTTTGTACCCAAGTTGTGGAAACACCTTGCAATTCAGACAAAATATGGAACTAACACACACGAGTAGGGCTTCAATAAATGATTATTTTCATTATTGATTAATCTTGATTCATTGTTTTGTCTATAAAATATTGGAAAATAGTGGAGCCCAATGGTACTTATTTAAAATGTTTATTTTACTGTATTTAACCCCAAATATATTCCAAGTCATTGTCATATACGACAAAAGCATTAAATCCTCACATTAGAGAACTTTGAGATTTTTGAGATTTTTGACTGAAAAAAAGACTGAAACAATAATCAATTATCAAAAATAGTTGCAGATTAATTTTCTGGCTATCGAAAAATTGTTCCAGGATAACTTAAAAATAACATTTTCAAAATGCAATTTATAGCTTAAGCCTGCAGGATAGAAAACCAACCGAGCTTTCAGGTTTGAACCCCACTGACCAAAATAAGGGAATTCACGTCCAGAAGATTATTAGTTATTCAAAATGCTCCATGTTCAACGCAGTAAAGGGATATAAAAATACCATGAAATCCTTAGTTAGTTTACCAAACTGTATTAAGTTACAGAGTTCAGAGTCCATCTGGTGTTTTTAACACTCACAGTAGCTGTGTTTGAGCCTGAAATATAAATGTTCTGAAAGCTTTTCATCCCTCAGAGTCATTTCTGTCTTGGTCAGTCGTGTCTTTTCATGTGGGTACCCTCCACCACAAACAGGCCTGCATTTAATCTAATGCTGCACTATGATGTCAAAAACTCTTTATATGACAATTAAAACCACATCTTGATGGTGTTGAGGCTGAGGAAACAGATTGTATATATCAGCACGCGGCTGCATGTCCAGTCATGTTGGCTCGTAAGTCTCGTGGCCTGAGAAGTTAATCGTTAGGGAGGCAGGACCCCGAGTGATCCACCATCTGCGTTAATACGTGTGTGGACATAATGCAATGTGACACTCAATTACCGTGAGCAAGTAGGATACTAAAATAAACCCTGGTTTTCTCTGGAAAAAAAGAGGGATCAAATCTGTAACTTCTCTTAATTGACTGGATTCATTACATGTATGACAGAAATAAAGCACACAGGCAGACGAAAGCGCTCGTTACTGAGTGATACAGATCAGCTAGAGCAGGCAAATGAGTAAAACACAGCTTCCAAGTCACGCAGGGGATCCTGAGGAAACTCCAGGTGCTTCACCAAACCCACATGCAACTAATTCCACATATAAATAGTGTGACTGAAAGAAAATACACAACTATTAACACATGGAAATGACTCATGGTGTTGGAGATTACGTAAACTATCTCCGGAGATCTGGAGGTGTAATGTGAGGAGGGAGGGATCATCTCGGACCAGAACACAAGAAAAGACACACGAGACACCTCAGGGATTCCTACAGAGACATTTTGTATTTCAGCCTCAGCTAAAGAACAACAACCGTAGATCTGGATTCAGGGGAGAAGTCACAAAAAGACCCGTTTAAGAGTGAATATCATGAGCTCAATACGTTTCGTGAATCTGACCTTAATTCGGGGCAGACGGCGGTTGTTATGAACTTCTCCTCTACAGTCTTTATGGGTCATAGTTTAACGTGCATAATCTCTACATGCAACATTGTGGAAACCCGACCTGCAAGATGCATAACATGCCATCTCTATTGTGTAGTGTTTAACAAGACTGATACGCTTTCAGACACGTGTTCAACCTGCGTTATATATTTATAGATATATGTCTCTCTTTTTTGGGTGAGTTGGAAATCACGACGGTGGAAAATAATTTGAATATTTGTCAAGATAGTTCACTTCTGACTAAAGTGGAACCATCCAACTGAACAGCCGAGAGCGTGGCGGAGGAATTTAAAAAGCACAAGAACACTGTCTGATACCTGTCCGTCAATTATGCAGTGAACTCGTAAGACTGTTCATTGAACAATATGTGACATGAAATGGGTTTGTGTTGGGTTTTTAAATAAGCAGATAAGCCTGAAAATGGCCCGTGCATTGGGCGTGTGTTTCACTCACGTGTGTCCTATCTCGTGGGCGATAGTAAAGGCTGTTCCCAGGCCGATGTCCTCATTGATGCTGCAGCTCCTCTCCGGCTCACACATCCCTCCTACAGGAGCCAGACCTGACACACACACACACACACACACACACGTCAGTATACCTGACAACAGCTCTGGCATAGTCAGGTTTATGTGTGCAAACATCAATGACAGTTCTCTATTACTAAAGCATCATAAATGAACCTTGTTGACTTCTTTTTCTAAGGTCAAGATTGAACTTTTAGCGTGAATATATAGTAGAACAGGGGTCCCCAACCACCGGGCCGCGGACCAGTACCGGGCCGCGCATCATTTGCTACCGGGCCGCACAGAAAGAATACAACGTTTTTTTTTTTTTTTTTGTGTTTGGTAATTGGTGCATAATATAAAATGGAATAATTACATTTACATTATATATGTAATAATTAAACATAGAACATGTGATGTGATAGAAAACATCTTCATCAGCAAATTAAAGTTGCAGGTTATCATTTAAATGTAGCTGTGGAACTTTCTCACACACACACACACACACACACACACACACACACACACACACACACACACACACACACACACACACACACACACACACCTATGAATATATGTGTAAAACCATCAGTACTATAGGAAACATACAGAGTGACTTACAAAACCTTCCTAATCTTAAATTCTGGGTGAGTGAAAGACTTAAAATGTTCTGTAGGAGTGTTGGTGTGTGTGTGTGTGTGTGTGTGTGTGTGTGTGTGTATGTTACCTAGGGTTTCACAGGGTTTGTTCTTTTGGATGCATATGTCGTATCTGCAGAAGAGAAGGAAAAAGAAGAAGGCTGTTGAACTAATATTGATATCCCCATCACAAACAGAAACAGCACAACTTAATAGATGTAATCACACGTTCTTATGCCTCAAACAAAGAATTATACAGATCTTTGACTTCAGTAAAAGTAGAAATACCACAGTGTAAAAATACTCTGTTACAAGTAATGTCCTGCATTCACAATCTTACTCAAGTTAAAGTACAATCGTATATCAAAAGATACTCGAAGTACCAAAAGTAAAAGTACTCGTATGCAGAATGGCCCATTTCAGAATCATATATAGTGTGTTATTGTCACTTTTATCACTAAGTGTTAAAGCTGATAAAGGTAGGGCTAATATGAATTACTTTATATACTTCTGGGTAGCTTAACCTATAAAAACACATCATAATTTATTACTGCAATGGAGAAAAGTGCAATATTTCCCTCTAAAATGTAGTGGAGTACAAGTATAAAGTAAAAATTGAAATACTCAAGTAAAGTACAAGTACCAAAACGTTGTACTGGAGTAGAGTACTTGAGTAAATATACATAGTTACATCCCACCACCGCAGTAACGCTCACATGTGGTGACACACACTCACACAGACAGACGTTAAGCTCCGACAGTGGAGCAGTGAGAGCGGACAGATATAGATTTAGAAGAACAATCGCAGGAAACCATGGATGGTCACTGTGGTGTCATCTGTCGGGACAATTTCCATCCTCCGCTTGATAAATGGTTGTAAAACCCAAGTGTTCTCAAAAAGCCACCAGCGAAACCACAAGACATCGGTCTATCTGACCTCTTCCGTAAGTGCATAGCACATTCTGTCAGGAAGAATAGGAAGGTATTTGTGTCACATTCAGATGGTTGTGTTGTTTGCTGCTGCACATTCCTCAGTCCACAGCATCAGTGTTGTATCTGCTTAATATGCATCTACCACTGTTGTCTGTTTTCCTCCAGAACAACAGACAGATAGAAGCATAATTATGTAAGATTCAAAGCAGCTATGCCCTCTTTCTTGTCGTCTCCATTTTCTCTGGGCTGCTTTCTTCAAAAAACATAAATCTGTCATTGTCTCTCGCTCCCTCCTTATATCTCTCTTTTACGTTTTTTTTTTTCCAGATGCTGAGCTGGGCAGAGCCGCCCCAGCTATCGTCACCTCAGACAGGACAAGATACAGCCCAACTTTCTCGGACTTGGCTTGGTGAAAACCGATGAGGATAGGGGCTGGGAATGTAAGAATTCAGCTCAGAGGAAACACTGTTTTAACCCTTTTGTGAACACACTCAACATATTTTTATTTACAAGAAAGTAGCAGCAGGACGGTTACGTAAACCCAGCACAGCTCCTTGTCGCCACACTTTGTGACAAAAACTATTTACAAACAACGTCTTCATTCTAAATGACCTTTATTGTATAATATATAACGAAAGCTCCAGAACAGAGTTAGTCTTTATTTCTTTTGTCTGTTTGTATTTCTGACCTGGTGATAAGCACAGCAGTGTCATGGTGAGCGATCCCGTTGTCTGGTATGGCGTTACCGTAACTGCTCCGGTGCTGGATGTTTTTCTGCCACTTACAGAAGCTGTCTAAAGACTTCCCCGCGTGGTGGTTGATCTCTAGTGTCGGCTGGAAGAGAGACAAGAGAGGAAATGCAAAGTCAAAAGCAATTTAGGAAAAAAATAATCACAAGTAATTAAATCTTAAAACACAACACAAATGGAGACGATACAAGATACTTCAGTCAATAATATAAGTTTATTCAAGTGTCAATTAAGGGCCGAGTTCAACAATCAGATGATAAGCCCAATAATATTATGATAAGCCCAATAATATTATGATAACCCTGTATTGCAGTGTGTCAGGCTTGTTTTCCGCCCGAGTTTGTTATTCTTACTGTGAAACCGTGCATCTTCAAAATGTCAACTTTACATAAGCTAAGAAAAACAGCATTTTATTCAGCTTTGTGACACTTTTTAGAAAATCCAATTTTGTTTTTATTGGTTTATTAAAAGTAAGAAGCAGGACTTTTTTATTCTCAATAAATAAAAAAGGAACAAAGTCAGCAAATTCAAAGATACATGGTTTTCACTAGATATAAACGTCATACACGGGGAGACAACATTATTCCAGGTTTAAAAGCTTAAGAAACCTCCCTGCACTGTATCAAAGAAGTGAATGTGGAGGCAGGAATACAGTGAAGGCGCTTACTAGTATAATGAGAGTGCAGCGAGGAGAGGAGGGAGTGCTCTGCTGGCCACAGCTGGCGAGAACTCGTAACCCAGGAATGCATGTGGTGACATAACTAGTAATTGTCTCATCCCACAGTCCCTCATTTCTGGGCCCAGTGCTGGCCTGATTTTATTTTCCAGGGGCAGCTTGCCGTTTTCAGACCTGGAAACCAGCAGCAGAACCGCTCGCAGAGACTACTCTCAGTCCTGTCCCAACCTCAACCTCAACGGTCCATGGAGAAAGAATAACAACACTAATACTGCCCACCGCTAATGATCCTAACATTTACTTCTTTACTCTGTCAGATGACAAACACATCCGAGCGGTAAATTATGGGGCTAATTTTGAGGCGGCATGAACAGTATGAATCATAAATGTTCCCTAATAAGACATTTATGGAGGAAACCTCAAAGCCACACTGTAATACCTCTTTAATTCAGTATGATTTATCTGTCCGATTGCTAGAAGTTTAACATTAGAACAGAGCCGGCAGCACCGTCTCGCCGCATGCTGTTAACGGCAGGCTAATAAGGTCAGTGAGGAGTTAGTCTGATGGCCCAGTCATCTCCGGTGCTATGCCGTTAAGGTCATGCACTTTTTATGAGCTGAACCACTGCCTTGTGGTCAGGTGTGGATTCTCACTCTGCATCCTTTATAACCTCACTCAATTATATCATACAACACGAGACAGACATGCTAACAGCGCTGTGAGGCTGTGCACAGCGATGCTTTAAGCTAAATGCTAATGTCAGCATGCTAATATTCTTACAATGACCATGCTAGGAATCTGATGAATTTGAATCCTGATGGTGTTTTCATGGGCCTTTATTTAGAGGCTGATGTTTTCTGCATCAGCATCTAATTCTAATTTTAAGCTTTTCGACACCCTGGATGTGCGTCACAGCAAATGTCAGAGAGGTCACTGTTCACCACAGTTAGCAGCAGGACAGTCACAAAGCTGCTCTGTCTGACAGGTACAAAACCCCCCTCATATCCTGACTTTTCCGCCTTTCCTCACCCATCTACCTCTTCCTTACAACCTCTCGTCTCTTTCATTACAGCTACCATTCACAAGACCCACTTACACACTCAGAGTCCACTGGGATGCTGGAGGAAAAGACACTTAAGCCAATAATTTGATACAACAAGGAGCTCATAGATGCTTGTCGGGGGAAGAGTTTTGTGCAGTCTGGATAGTGAGGACAAGCACAGAAAGACATACTGAGAGGAAAGGAGAGGGTTGTCCAACTGTATTACAGTAGCTGACAACGTTTATTTACCTGATCTTCCATGAGCAGGATGAGCCGTGTCACCACAATATTGACTGCATTCCCCAGGCTAGAATCCTGGAACAGTTTGGCAACCTGACCTCCAGGGAAACAAGAAAAGACCAGTCTTAAAAACAGCTGATACACCAGTCGAGCACATTACACTAGAGCTCAGACAACACTAGGAGTAGACACAGGAGTCATACGTCATAAATCAAGATTTGTACGATAAGAGAAGTCACTGAGGAGAAAAGCTTGAGTTTGAAAAAGGTATGAAAAACAATTATTTAATCCCACCAGAAACTCTTCTTCATGTGACGGCTAAGGCTCAATGGCAAGAGAAAACAGAAGCGTGCTAAGAAAGCATCCTTGTGTTGTGCTCCGGCCAAGATCGATTTTAAGTTATAACCAAACACTTATCTACAAAACAGACTTATCTGGGAAACTTAAAAGTGCTGTAAAGTCAGTGCACCACCATTGCAAGTGATTATTAAAGAGTTAAAGCACCAAGAGTAATAAAAAAAAACAACCAAAGTTAAAACCACTCCTTCAGATACTTGTCATTACTGGAGTCTGCTGTAATTTGCACACTTTGCTCCACACCACTAAAGAGACGTTGTTGGCTCCTGTGATTCTGTAACACTCCGGATACAACCTGCTTCGTAACAATATCAGCTGACCAACCCTTCATTAAACACATTCCTAACATGTGGGTGTATAGGTGTGACTGTCATTGTGTGAGAAGATGCCAGATGATGACATCCCACCTAAGTCTTTCCGACTAAAACATGTGGCCTCCAATAGGAGAAATAAAAAAAAAAGGTCAATGCATTTGTTTATCTTTCTGTCTCTAAACATTATTCATGCAATTAAATAAGCCTTAATATAATTATTGTAACTTAATTTTGACATATTGCATCACAAAGTTCATGTGTAACTAAGCACTACAACTTTTTAGAAAGTGGCTTTTTAATACATCGTGCGTTTGTATCTTCGGTGTTGTGAAACTTACAATATTCATGACAGCCAGGATGTATTGCTCGATGTCCCTGCGACCATGGTAACCCACCATCATCTTGTCGGCCACCACCAGCGTCTCCACGTAGCGCTCCCGGCTAACTGAGCGCTTGAGAGGCAGCTGGCCGCGACCGACATGATGCGGAGGCGTCTTCAGAGTTCGCTGCCACCAGGATGAGCCTTTCATCGGCTTCTCATCTGAGGAAGATCACATACACTCTCACGATTCGGTGGCATATAGTGAGAAGAAACCCACGAAAATACAGCAGCAGTTCAGCCAACTACACGTTAAAAACAGAAATCACTCACTGTGCATTTTGCATTTGTCATAACTGGCCAAGAGATTAATGATGATCCGAAAGACTTTACGAGCCAGAATGACGCCTGGACACTTTCCATGGATATAGAGCAGGCTAAAGCAGAGCATCGCAAAATTGTGTGGGTTTTGTTTTAAACTTTTATTTGTGAAAAGATTGTTTTCCGAACATGCTTTTGCAGCAACACCCTGCAACACAGACTCAGTCACACCCAATCACAACTGGGAACTCAGACAACCACAATCTTGTGCTACTGGCTGCTATGCAAACCAGTCTGGACGTTTACTCCTCTAGTCTGGACCAAACTGCTGCTAATAAAAAGAGCAGAATATCTCTCCTCTTACCAATGACTCCACAGGATTGGCCCTTGTATTGATGGCGGAGCGATGACCGCTTGTAAACCACATGGGGGCGCCCCTCGGCTCTCTCCCCCCTCTCCGTCCTGGTCTGGTTATCTGGTGAGACAAGGGGTTCAATCAGGTACTCCTCTCCCCCTGCAACAATCACCCCCTGCTGCAGAGAGACAGATATGTAGAATAGAACAGAATAAAATAACAGGAATCATTGCTTTCATGGTACAAATATCACAAATGTCACATTACACGGATAGTCTGAATCTTAATTTAACATGACAATAAGTAAAATAGAACAGCTACTAATACAGATCATCACAAATGCTCCATCAATGATACAACTAAAATGACTTATATTCTTCATATTGACAAATATGAACCTATGAACCAAATATCTAAACCTCTGAGCCTCCAATGCACTTTGAACACAGTGTTTAGTGTTGCTGTGGTTTTTTTCCCTCTATTTATGACCTATTACCTAGTCTATTCATCCTATAGAGAGGAAGAGCTCGTCATCTTCGGATCAGGTTGCATCATATTTGGTAAAGGATACATCAGTTTACAGCTCACATGCAAAATGTCACCTCCACAGCCAGTCACTGACTTACAAACAAAGATATAACACAAGCACAACACAATGGAGATGATGGAAACAGTAGCAGTACTGTAGATAAAGACACAATATGTACAGTATTTAGACTTGATTTGGATCATTTGAGACGTGAGTAGTCAGTTTGACATCGCAGATAAAAGCAAGATGCTGTTTTGTTTGTGAGACAAAACATATTAATCATTTCAGGTTGTAACTTCCACATCATGTACAGATGTGTGATTATTACCTAAAAAGAACAACATGTAGCGACGGTTAGATAAGATTATCTTTTAATTATAAAAATCTGTTCATAAAGCAACATCATAACACAGGAGAGGCCAAGGCAGAATTTTTAAATTAAAATACTATGAATAAAGATTTCCATTTGAATTAAATTACAATTTATTATATCAATTCAACATGTTCTCCCATTTACAGTAGCATTTAAAATATAATTTTCAGGTTACATTTGCTAATTACAATATTACTAAATTACTACAAACTATAAAGCCGTTAGTGAGAAATATTAGATTCAACTCTTTGGGATAAACATGGACATAACTGTACAATAATATGCACATGTCATTATTAGGAATCATTTTATAATTAGAGATACTTTTATATTAAGATACAAGCCTACTACAAACACTGTCCCCACACACACACACACACACACACACACACACACACTTGGAGATACTTTTATATTAAGATACAAGCCTAACTGTCCTACTACAAGCACACACACACACACGCACGCGCACGCACACACACACACACGCACGCACGCACACAAACACACACACACGCACACACACACACACACACGCACACACACACACACAAACACACAATTAGAGATACTTTTATATTAAGATACAAGCCTAACATTATCATCATATCGCTTTGTGTTCAGACTGTCCTACTACAAACACGCACACGCACACACACACGCACACAAACACACACACGCACGCACACAATTAGAGATACTTTTATATTAAGTTACAAGCCTAACACATTATCATCATATCGCTTTGTGTTCAGACTGTCCTACTACAAACACTGTCCCCCTCACAGGGTCCACCCCCCCCCCCCACACACACACACACACACACACACACACACGTGAGAGCATGAAAGAGTGAATGAGAGTGAGAAAAATGAGAGAGTGAGACAGAGAGCGATACACTAACACTTCCTTTGAATCTGCTCAGATGTGTTGGCCCCGGTCAGAGCGAGTGTCTCCCCTCGACTCACTGCGGCGGCTTTCAAAGTGCCTTTAATCCCATAATATAGTTAGTGATGCTCCCCTGGACACACCGCCCGCTCACTGGTGAATGTGCTCATGCTGGTCTGACTAACAGTAATTACGTGTGCTGCTTATTAACGCTTTGTGAACACATCTAATCCTCAGCTGTGTATACAACTGTTATTGTGGAGCCTGCTGTTTGTAGTGAGAGGATACACAGATACACAGCGCTGTGAATGCAGGGACATTATTTCAGCCAACAAAATGATGCATCACAATTAAGTGATCCAGTCCAGTGATTCCCTTTGATCTCTTAGTTTGTGGCATTAACAAGCTGATGACTTCATGAGAGTGGGAAATAACTGAAATGGAATTGGTGCGTTGAAAAACTGTGAAAATGCACAGAGGGCTCTTAGTCCAGAACGGTTTCTCCAAGCACTGCTTCCCATAACCTGCCTTGTTGACCACAGCTACAGCTAATAATCTCCTATATTTCCGAGTCTGCCTTCAAACAGCCCTGTTGAGCATGCCAGAACTTGATGCATTGTGGGTTATAGGTAGAAGTTCACTTCAAACAAAGTGCTGAGGCTGCTGATCTGTCTAACAGCACCCCCACACCCTCCCCAGTCAGAATACGAGAGCTGATTCAGACAATTTTTGGAACTTTCTGAAACCAACAATCACACCCACTTAACGTAGAGATTGGCAAGGTTTGCAGAGCTGAGAAAGTAGGCAGGGCTTTGCACTTCTCTCTGAAGCTCTTTTTTTCTTTCTTTACAAAAATACTTCCATCACTTTTGTGCAATTGAGTGCAACGACGTGCATGCCTTTGTTGAAGCATCCAGACCTCTCAGGTCTGCTTTCTGTCCCCAGTCAAAATTGAACATGGAGACGCAGCTTTCAGCTTTTTTTGCACGATATATCTGGAACAAACTCACAGAAAACTGCAACTCTGAGTTATTTTAAAGGCAGACGGCTTTTCTCTTTGCCTTTTATAAATGAAATAATTATTCATTTCATACGCAGTGCTGTAAAATGTTCTTGTATTTTATGTGTCTTATTCTATTTTTGACTTGTTTTAATGATCTTTTTCTCTTGGCTCTTTAATTTTTAGCTGTATTTGAATGTATTTCTGTGTTATGTCTCAATGCTTTTGATGTTTTATGTCAAGTGCTTTGAATTGTCTTGTTGCTGAAGTGTGCTATGAAAATAATCTTTGTTAATTTCAGACATAGTGATGCCACGCTCATGTTGTATTGCAGTTATGTTTATTACCAGTTTCCAACTTTTAAATAAGTGTTCACATCACAATCCAAGTCGTAATTAAAACAGGGAAACTTTTGTGAAAGCTCTGATGTTTTTGACTTGGACAAAGTCTATATTTCATGATAATTAAACCCACATTTTAGTATTTACAGCATTAGATTGTCAAATCACTGCATTTTTAACCTTCACACGAACAAAATCTTTTCCCCTCCATCCCATATGACACGTCGTGAAGGTGGCACAAACCCCTAAGAGAGCAATGGTGATACTATAGTAATTTCTGGATTTCTTTTAGTTTATTAGTTTATTTAACAGGGGCCATGCACCACACAACAGATTTAGCTATATAGCTAATTTGCATCTACGGTCCATGTACCTGCAGTGCATTATAATTGATGTATCCCTGACTGTTAAAAGCTGGTGAAAATGTGTAATCCTAAAGTAGTTGCACTGGATCAACATATCATATTATATCCACGTCCTCTACACTATCTGCAGGGATACAAATCTATAAGAAAAATAATTAAAGTACCTCTTTAAAAATACATTTGCAGTCATTTCACTTTCTGAGGACCACACTGGTTGGTTTGGGCAAAGAATAAAGCTGGCTTAAGTACTCAAGGTGTGTTAAAATGTCATGCTTTGATGTTCAAATCAAGCATTGCTGATCCCTGATTTGCTGAGCCAGCGCGGCTGCTGCTGCTGACCTCACTCGGTGCATTAGATGTGGATTAGATGTGCAGGTTTCAGTCTTACCAGGCCGTTACAGTTGCTTAGGGCCACTTTGCTGGAGTGCGGCTGGTCTTGGAGGTGTCCTACGTAGTGGCAGTGGGGAGAGTAAGGATGACTCCAGGCTAATCGACCTTTCTTCCAGTACTCCACCCTGAACTGCCGGGACAGCAGGCCGCCCTGCAGCGTTAGGTTCAGCAGGAAGTTGTTACGTGACGTGGACAGTTGGTAGAAGAGCTAAGAGACAGAAAGAGAGAGAGAGTTCAGTTTATAAATGTTCTATTTTAGAAAGTCATTTAAAGTTGTGTATACATTTACAACATACAGAGGCTCAAAATAAATAAATAAAGGAAGACAATTTTAAAAAGCATAATACAGAGTCAGGCAGTCTGTCTTCTGAGCTGCGTCTTCTTCTTCTGTGATGTTGCCGCGTTTCTGTTCCCAGCGTCTCGCCATTGGGTTCCACACGTACTGGGATGGCAATCTCATACTGGCCTAGACTGGACAGGAAGGCGGCTACAGGGAGAGAAATAAAGAAGGCGTAAAACAAATCAGAGTTTAACTTAATGAAGCCAAAATGCAGCTTAATCTAATTGACTAATTAAAAACAGTTGAGGATTTGGGAGTTGCTTATTTTGAATAACGCTATGGAGGTTTTTATTAAGAGTGTAACCCAGTTGGCAAAGAGAAACTTGCAGACTTTTTGGCCCATTACTGACAAGGTCCCTCTACTCCAAGAGCCCCCTCCCGCATGAGGCCAAAGGGATGTTGCCATAGTTACCCCTGAAACTGTATACTTCCTGTCTGTTCCAGCCTGTACCAGGGCCTGGTGGAGATTTATTGTCCAAACACACACACACAGCTCCAAACAGCCAACGTCAGCTAACTAACGGGGAAAGGTCACCAGCAAATGAGCCCAGTTTTCATCAAACCTTTGGCCTCACTTGGTGCAGCCGCGGCCCCTTCCCACACAGAGTAAATACCCAGAGATCAGAGTTCCCTGGTACAGACTTGGAGAGCTCTGTACTGGGAAAAACCACTCTGAAGGCAGCGGAAAGGTCTGGCTTGAATAAACAGCAAGCACAGTTACAAATGCTGCCTTCACATGGAAATCGTGAGGTTGTACTGTATTTTCAACATGGGAAGTTAAGTACAAAATATGCTCTGCGTTCAAGTGGTTTAAGTCATAAAAAGTCACAGAAATGGACGGCGGCCTTGTTCCTTTTTTCAAAAATGGTGAATGACTAAGCTCTTTTAGTATTTTAATTTCATGTTTAATTTTCTTCCCTCTGTTTGTGGGTGCACAGCAAAACACACTTCTCGTAATAAGGGTTCAACAAGTTGGGCCTGCCTGTAAAGTTTTAATTGGAAGTAATTGTGAAACTGTGAAAAACACAGACAATTCAATGATGTCAATTCCAGGATTCAGCACAAAAAGGTAGTGTTACCGTTACA
>CALSCE010010686.1:2753109-2771785 GCA_943593645.1 Bovichtus variegatus | reverse complement strand
AGACTAATGAAGACCAGTAAAACTAATTAGCATGTAGTTTGAACTAAGAGTTTGTGTTTAGGGACTATTAATAAGATGGATGAGGAATGCCTTAATAGTTTTCTCAACTGCTTTCTATCAAAATACCACCCATTTCTACCATTTATATATAAAAGTCTTCCTGTTATGTAGGCCTACATGCAATGCAGTCATTCTCTAGTCAACCCCGAGAGAATAAACTCTCTGACCATCTCTTAACGCAGAGCACATTGAGGCCTTAGCGACCCTGCATAGTGCAAAATATGATCATCGGCCGATCCAGCGTTTGACAATGTTGAGTAGATATCAAACCAAAGAGCAAACCAACAGTGGAAACATTTCTTGCTAAATTTAGCAGGAGACAGCTAAAAGGGTTCCATACAGAGGCGTCTGCTGATAAATACACGCATCCACCCATGAGCAGGGCATCACCCTGGTTTCTGTTATCACCAAATGAAAATAGTGGAAGGAAACACTCTGGATGGAAAACTGTCCCTCCCTCCATCCCAGACACACCTTCATGGCACCTCAGGCCAAACCGCTGCTCTGCCTTGTTTCAAACAACTACTACAAGAGGAGGAAGAATGTGTGATAGTCCAGGTTTAACTACAAGAGAGTGCTCGACTTAAGATCAGAATCTTGTTAGAAGTATTTCTATGCCTTGCCTGTCTTCCTCCTGTACACAGGAAAGTGATAGATACACATACACTATATGGCCTAAAGTATGTAGACACCCCTGTATCAAATACTTCAGCTTCCAGGTGACGTGGTGGGGATAGACGCTTTCAGGAGGCTGCACCTTTAAGCTTTACAACGTAACCTGTATTTTCTTTGCATTAGTCTCCGCTATTCTTGCACTTCTAAAGACTGTGGTGGACATCAGTAGACAACTTGGCAGTACTTTAAACTCAGTGTAACAAAAGGAAAGCTGGACTCTGATCAGCCTAAAGTTGCTAATGCTACTAATCCATTCTATGGAAGACCAAGATGAGGACTGTACTGCGCAAAATCCAATTTCAGACAATAGTGTATCTCCACTTGTGGTAACAGATCGGGGGAGAGATCCTTTTTTTGTTTCAACATAACAATGTCCCCGTGCATAAAAAGCAGGTTCATACAGAAATGGTTTTCCCAGTTTGGTTTGTAAGAGTGTGATTGGCCTCAACAGAGCCCTGACTTCTACCCCGTCCAACACCTCTGGGATGAACTTGAACCTCGGCCGTAAACTGAGCCTCATCATTGAACCTCACTAATGCTCCTGTGGCTGGATGAGAGCCAATCCCTGCAGCCAGGTTACAAAGTCTCAGCATCGTACACAGATGATATGGTGCATGTGTTGCCTATTTACACATGCAGCTGCCACAAATCAACTTGTGCCATCATTTGGCATTGTCGTTTCTGCCAATGATGACTGTAAGTTCAATATTCAGTCTCTTTTTTTAGCTTTGTTTTTGGTGTCCTCAACTCCTGAGAAAAAAAAAAAGAATCGCTGGCTAAGTTAGGGTGACGCTATGTTCACCAACTACTCGCTAACTTTGCATGCATGCTGTTTGGTTTCAAGCAGGTAGTTTTTCTCAGCTGCCCGCTGTGGTTGAAGGGAGTGTGTTGCGTGTTGATGAGAGGAGATTTACAGAAGAGAAAATCTAAACAATGACCTAAACAAAAGTTGAAATGCTTCATAAATCTAAGAAAATATTTTCATCACTTCAAACAACTCCTTGTACATTACACACAGTTATTTGATCTTGTTAATAAAAAAAAAAAAGAATAAGTAGTGCAGCATTTAAGACCAAACTGTCTCTACCTGTGGAAAAGTCTCTGGAATAAGCCACGTCAGGGTTTGAGCGGTGGGTTATGTATAAGGAAGCAGCGTGGCAGACTATTGGAGACAGATGGCTGTGAGGGGTCAGAGGTTAAGTTTAGGAAATACACAATCACAGTCTTGTTCAGGGTGACGAGACACGGACACTCAGGGATTTTATGTCTTTGCCTTTAGGGGGATTTCAGGCGCTCCAGCTTTAGTGTGTATCCGAGAGACTGTGGGAGTTGGGGGGGGGGGGCACGTGGCTGTGCCACAGCTTCATGATTTGTTGAAGCAGAGTTCAAGTTCAGCAGCCTGGACCTGCAGGCCTGGAGTGTGCCTCATACGGTCCGACAGCCGGGCAGACCTGAAGCGTTTTCTGTGGCTCATTTCACACAACTTTTTCTCATCGGAGCACTGTGCATGTGAATTATAAATAAAAACAATTACAGTAACTATGGAACACATGATAATATTTTAATTAAAATTAAAGTACAAATTAAATATAAGAAAGGGTATTTATTTCTAAAATTGGGTAGCATTGAGAAGTGTTTTTTTTACTGAAATGAAAAACAGATTTCCCTCTGGGCGCCTCGACCGTAAAAATACATTGAAGTACTCTTATTCTCAAGAGACTGAAAATAATTAAAGCAACCCACAGTATGAAGCCAGGATCACAGACAATAAACCAGTTATGTTTTCCCACTATTTATAAAGACCTCAAACAATAAGATCTGTGTTGTTAATAGTGTGTTTAATTCTAACTCAGGGCTCTGAAACTCTTTTCACATCTCATTTCTGATTGGTTTGAAAAGGTCAACCTGTGTTATGCAGCCTTGCCAAGACTAGAGTGGCTGACTTTGCTGTATTTCTGTGGGAAATCATGAACACACGTTTCTATAATACGAAGGTTAGGGTTAACATCTTCTTACCATAAATTCAGCACTTGAACATGATTGAGTCAAAGCTATTGCACGAACTCTTTAACAAATATATGTGTGTCTGGTTAGGTATAAGTTTAAAAAGGGCTGAGTTTCAGACCTCAATCATTTTTTGGTATCAATCAAAATGCGTCTGTTTCAAAACGCAAAACCTGTCAAGTACCAAAAACTGGCACTGAGTGTCTGGGCAGTTTAATAATCTTGTTAACTGGTTCTTTGATCACAGAGTCCCTGATTAAAATCAGTATTTTACCTGTTTTTGACTATTTTATTAAGGCAAATTCCTGAATGTCTGCTTGTGTTAAGAAAGCTTCTTTTGGTAAACAACTGTGAATTTAAATTCATCCATAAAACACTAGTAAAGTAATGCACATCAAGGTGCTGCTCACTGGAAGTAAACTTGAAAGTAGGAAAGTGTTGCACACTCTGGCTCCATATGCGTTTCTCTTTTATTCAGACGTTTGGGCCTTCAAGTCTTCTTCAAGATCAAGAATCATGTGTGTGCAACATTTTTCCAACAAGATATAAATGCATCCCCCATTTTGCCACGCCATTTATACTGTGGTACCTGTCCCTTTAATGCCTGCGGGTACATTAGCCCATCGTGGGCAATGATTGGCTACAATTAGATTTTTATTAGACGTTTGTATTACCATGATTTGTCAGGTATTTGCTGGATATATAATCTCCTCCTCTCACCTTGCGACTGGGCGAACTCTTCTCTGTGACCTCCTTCGACTTCTGTGGCAACCATGACGACGATGACAGTGCAGACCAGACCAGTCCTCCATAGCGTTTCCATGGTTACTACAGTGGTTGCTATAGTAACAGATTTCAGTGCATTGGTCCCCGGGCCTCTGTCCCAACATGTCTTCTGCCCTCTCGGATGCCCGACGCCTAGCAGTGGGACAGCTCAGCGCTCTGTTGGCCCATGGCTGCAGGAGATCTGTGGGTTCAGACACACATGGCAGCCTCGGCAGTGTGTTGATCAGCGAGTGGTGGTGGATCCTGGACCTCAGAGGAGTAGACAAAAACCTGGACGGGTCTGCCCAGGGGCTCAGCAGTAGTGGCAAGTTTAGACTCCTAGCCCTGTGGAAGAGAAATTGTTCAGTGAGGAAGAGGAAGGCCAGGAAATTGAGTGAAAAGGGAGGGGAGGGACAGATTTAGGCTCAAAAATGGAGGAACAAGGGACAAAAAAGGGAGAGAGCATGAGATCCCTTTGACCCATGCAGTTCCCAGTCTAACAACACAAATCTACCCAGTTCATATTCAGCGTCCAGAGAAGGACCGCCCAGTCCTGCATTGTTCCTTCAGCTAATCAATCTTGGCTTTGGCGAAGGGCAAACACCCTGTCTTTCACTCTGATGACCGGAGACAACAGCAGGTCCCAACCTGGGGCCCCTGAGGCCCCGCTCTTTAAGCTGCCTGGCCACCGGAAAGAGTTCAAACACAAAGGAAGCCATTGATCTTGTAAAAAGCTGCGCTTAATGCCCAAACAGGGCTTGAAGTGGGTATTATGTCAGAGGCTCTGGGGGTAAAATGAGCCAATTTGAGAGGAGCAGCAGGTTGCCATCACTGCTTCGCTGGCTGACTGTGGTGGTTGGTTGTATGGCTGAGTGACTTGCTGGCTGGCTGCCTGACTGTACAGTTTACTAATTGGCTAGCGTCCTGGCCAGCAGACGGATGGTACGAGTGCCTATACGAAGCTTGTTTACATCTAAGACAAAGGGTAGCAAACTGTGATAATTATAGCCTAAATGATTCTTGGATTTTTGAGGGCGATACTGATTTGTTTGTCTTCAGTTTTTAAAATCCTTTTACAATATATTGGACGATGATCTTTTTTTAACATATAGACATAAAATAAACAACGATATTGATACGGATCCCTTAGAATTTAGTTTTTTTAATGTGACCAATATACCGGGACATTTTACCGTTGAAAACAAATCGACTTGTCAGTGCTCTCTGGTGGACAAACTACTTCAACGAGTTTAGCTTTCTAAATTTCAGCTCCAACCACTGCTTCTGTTTTTTTCCATGTTTGATTGCTCTAGCGACGGAGACACATGTAGACGCAGCGGCCGGTAGATCCCAGGAACTTCGGTTCATTTTTGTTTTAATTGTTGTCTATTTACGTCTTTTTTACTGGAGCACGTATGGAATACCACAGAGATACACTCAGCAACATCAGAGCAGGAAGCGAGGTGATCGGATTATGTGAAAGGGACTTGTCTCAAAGGACCATGGCATCTTCCGACCACCCAGCGAGCCAGATCTGCCCGACCAAACACCGTTGAGGGCTGAGTGCTGCCCAGGAAGAGAGGAAGGAGAGCTAACCCAGCTAGGAGGGAAAGAGAGGAGGCTGACTGTGTTTACATCAATGAGGCTTGGTGCTCAAAGGTCAAAGTTTATGGCCAATGTTTCCCTGATGTCAAAGGGAATACCGTCGTTATACCTAGACGACAGGCTTCTCGTCAGATGAAGCAACCAGAGTAATAATGCTAATAAAAGTGCTGTGACCAGGAGGGGTAATAACGATGATCTTTGATTTGTCATAAAAAAAAATTCCTGACATACAGTTGCATGTCATCTGCATACTACTTTACAATGCCAGTGAAATTCAATGTTTCTCTCCATCAGCAGACATTAATTACGGTTTCCCATTTCCAGAAATAACAGGGATAAGATTGTTTCTTCCTTTTTTAACTGCTGAATAGAAAGTTTGTATGACAGCACTCAATGATCATTCAGATTTAACAGTTCAGCCAGCCAGACATCCCAGATTACAATCTTGGGTATCTTTTTCATTTTCCACACTATTAATTTAACTGTCCTGCACTATACATAAACCCAGAGTTAATTTTTAATTAAGCACTATTCAGTTTTTTACTAACAGACCAACATAAGACAGAGTCTGTTTTATAATAACAAAAGAAAATGACTTCCTCAGACCCACGGTACCGATTATAAAAACAGACCAGCGACAGGATCAGGAGTCACATTTTCATGGGTGCCCTTCTCTTTGAGTTTACCGGCTATGGATTGCAGCGTCAGCTAAAATAACCCAACCCTTGCTATTCTCCAGTAAAGTCTGCCCACCCAGTTCCCTCGTGTCCCAGCCTCCCCTACATCCCTCCCTCAGTGCCGTCTGGGGAGAGAAGAGCGAGCGGAGACGCCACTCTGGCCCAGATGGCTGGCGGCTAACCAACTGCAGCCAAAGGTAATCGGAAGCAGATGGGAAACCTTTTGGTGACGAGAGCAGGGGGAACAAGTAGCCTCCTGAAAAAGAGGAGGGAAAAAACGAGCGCAAAACCCAAGGGGAATGAAAGAGAGACAGCAGAGTGTAAGCCGGGAGAGCCATTCTTGAGTGTTAATACTGAACTTAGTTTGGAGGAATGAGCTGAAAAGAGTCCTAATGTGCCTCTTATCTCATGTCAAAGAGCAATGACAAAGTACAGTAAAAGGAAAGCTTGCTTAAAAAACACTAAGGGGTCTTTTTACTGTTGCAGCTTCTCTCATACGTGGAACAACTGAACGTTTTTCTCTCTTCCCTCCCTCAGGCTTTCGGCTTTCTCCCAGTCATTTCCTGCACAAGCCAAACTCCCCTCCATTTTCATTACTTCTTCTGCTCCCTCTCTCGATTTATTGTGGGGTTATTAAACTTGCAGCTTGATATCAAGTGCTTTTCATTACCACTAACTCTCCTTTTGTTTATTTAAACAAGAAAAAGAGGGGGAAAACCGGACCCCCCAGTGCTATCCCTTGGTGCTTTTTAAGTAAAGCTGCTTAAAGAGATTTGTGGACAGCCTTCAAAAGATCCTCACAACAAACATGCATGCATTGCCTTCTCTGTAAATTATGGCTCCATTATAAACCGCACAGAAACGCAGGTAAGTTAAGAGGAAGCTGTCCAGCAGAGGTGCCGGTGTCGTACATCTTCTGTGGTCTGTCGTGAAAAACGTGTCCCTCTGGGTTGTATCAATTTTGAACGAAATAAAAAAAAAACGTATGATTGTCAGCAGGCCAAGTGAGCACATACACGGACTCTCTGCTCTGCGTTTTGCTTGGATTAGCTACGAATATCAAGCATATAGCTGCAATTGCGGCCAAGCGAGAAAGTGGTCCGAGCTGCAGACAGGCCACACAACTTCCAACGCAATCACAATTTGCAAAAGAGAAAAGAAGGAGGGGAGAAGAAAGGGGTCGTTGTTAACAAGAGAGAAAAGTTGGACCGCTCAGGATAATTAGGTGGGAATTTAAGGGTGGGCCAAATTTGCAATGTAATCAAGCCAGTGGACCTAGTTTTGACACGTCATTTTTTCATCTTGTCATCCACTAGTGACTGGTGCTTTTAATGTGGTATAAAGGATGTACAGTGAGGTTTTTTTTCTTTTCAAGACTAGAGCTAACTATGCTGTCCTTGTCTTTAACTGTTGCCAGGGAGAGTGGAGCTATCCGAAAACTAGCACACTAATCAAAGCCATATGACCGGCTCAAAGTAAAGTCTGTGTGGAGCGAACAGATGCTAAGTGTCCCTCAGCTTAGCTTCAAGTCTAGCACTCCCCCCTCTCACACACACACACACACACATACACACTGTTTCCACTTTGATCAGGGAGTAGCTCATGAATCAGCTTTAGGTTCAGTTTATTATTTCATTAAACCAGTGGTGCGGATTCTCTTTTCTAATAAGACCATGAGGCTGTGGGATCAAATAACTGAATAAGACAAATGTAACAAGTAAGATGCAGCATTTCAGTAGCAATTACTCCCTCTAAAAGTCTAGGCTCACACAGATCTCCACATGAAACCCTGAACAGGTGATAGAAATAAAGCAAAGAACTGGGGGATATTTCTCAGACTAAACTCTCATTCTCTGTCTGGTACAAAGGCAGAAAGAGAAAGAGGCAGGCATTCCTTTCTCAATTTCCCCAAATAAACAGTGTGCAGATGAAAAGTGGGAACATAAACAGGCCGGAGAACCTCGGATGTGCTCCCCTAACTCTGAAAATGTGCCTCTCGAGTCTGAAACAATATTTAGTGAGAGAGAGAGAGCTGACTCGACACGAAGTGAGTCAGCCAGCAGCACTGGGAACACAGCACAGATGGTAGTGGAAGGTTTTATCTTTCTGTCTTTTATCATACCCATTTCTGCATAGTTTTTTTATCTTCTTTAGGACTGCCAATAGTCCGACATACCAAAAATATACTCAAGTTTAGACACGTGACAAAGAAAAGCAGCAAATACTCACGTTTGAGAAGATTAATCATGAATGTTTGGCCGATATTTAAAGAATAGCTGCCAATTCATTTTCTTTCTATTGAGCTTTTAGGGACTAGTTTGTAACCTGCCATTGGATGCAAAAATAATTGACATAGCATTCATGTGGTGCAAATGAAGGTCAGTAAGGGAAGCAACGATCCAATAGGGGGTATTATTATTATTTAAGGTACCGCCGATGATGGGCAGATCAATATTAAATACAGTTTCTTTGTTAATGTTATAATGAAATTCAGTGTTTCGGCTATCAGTTATCAGCATGCATGAACTCATAGTGGGCTGCCAATTCTACCATGTCGCCTTACATAAAGATTACAGAGGTTTACAGATTTTAAAGTTGGTGAGAAAACGCACACGGTATCGAATCGTGCTCAACATCTGCAGATATGCCCAGTTGAGGCATCGGAATCGGTATCATTAAAGGAAAAGTTAGATGTATTGTGGGTTTGGTTTATGGAAAAAAAAATCCAAAAACCTGAGAAACTAAATGTATAATATGTCTGCCCCCAGCATATGCAAACTACACATGTATGAAACAAATTATAGTGTCTAGAATAAGGGGATATGTTAATTCTACCAGAAGAATAAACAAAACAGAATGATGCACAACGATCAAGAATGCAACTATGATAGAAATAAACCTGCAGATTTCTGCAAAATCAGCTGATCAAACGACTAATTTCTGCTTTTCATTGAGGAGCCACATATTTGCCTCCATGTGCACACACACACACACACACAAGTCCCACATATAATCACATCACCAGAGAGTTATGTCAGAGAAAATAAAAGTTAGCTTTAACATTTCTGAGGTATAATTCATCAATCCCTCTAAAACGATACGTTCATTATAGATTAAGGTCTAGAGTTGTGTTGCAGAATTACTGCACTTGTTTTCCATCAATGGGAAGCTACAAGACCACTCTTCACTTATGTACCTGATGTCGGCCACATCATCCCTTCACCGGCTTGCACGCACAGGCGCGCGCACACACACACACACACACACACACATACACATACACACTGACTGCCTTGCCATCAGCCAATGAGCAGATTCCAGCCATAACAAATAGCTCTTAAGGAGAAAAGCCAATCCAAACATAGATGTTAGGAGGAATACCATAAAAATGACCAGAATTAAAAAGCTAAAAGACTAAACAAGAGCGACATTCAAAGTCTGCAGAAATATTTCAGGAGAAATGAGTTGAGAGCAGCGTCCTGCCAGCATCATGTCATGACCGTTTTTCCTCCAGAGTTGTGCATGAAAAGGCAGAGGGTGAGGCCGGGCTCGCTGACCTACCTTCCCCGTGTCCCCTTGCAGAAGTTTCCGCTGTGAGTCTGTCCTCTGTCCTCCGCAGCGGAGCGGAGAGGAGGCGGCGCCGGCGGGTGTCTGAGGAGACTCAACTTCTTCCACTTCCAGCACCAGCACCAGACAGCCACAGTTTGATGTCGACTCACCCACACTCAGATAATTAAACTTCCGGTTGCAGCTTGCAAAATAAAAGTTGTATCTGCAAAGGTTTTTGGGTCAAATAAAGAGTTGCATTGGGGGTATCTGGTCAGGTTGTATAGTAAAATGACTTTATTACAAACTGTAACTACCCTGATTGTTAATGTGTGTTTTGCTACTCTTTGCACTTTTCATATTAGGCTACAAATATTACATTTATTTACTTATTTATAAAACACATCAGATTTTTTTTCTCCTTGCACATGCAAGAGCCAACTCACAAAATGATTTACTGTGCTGAGTGAAAGTTAAAGTAAAAAAGAGACACATACAATCCAAGTGCAAACTCAATTTCCTTTGCCAAAACATAGAAATGGTGCTCTTATTTTGAAGTCATAACTTTTCTATAAGTTAGCAGGAAAGCTGTTTTGCAGAGACTTTATCTGACAGCATTTTTAAAGACACATAGTTGACACATTCAAGATCACTAAAGTCTGGCTGGGACTCACCACTGAAACGTCAGTAAATGTTGCTCCTTTTATTTTGAAGGTCCCCGTCCTGCTGTCCGGTTTGTTCTGTCTGTTGTTGTCTGACTTGATTCTCAGGGATCCTGCTGATTGGCTGCATGATCTGCGACTCCAAGGAAGCAGCTGCAGCCGGTGAGGTGGGGGCTTTGTGAGGCATTGGGGGGGTTACTATAGTATATCCACTATTTGTATTGTGGTTATTGCACAGGTGTTTTGTTTGCCCGTGTCATAATGGTTATTCTGTAATAAAAAGTGCAACACTCTTCACATAGAAATGAGGTCAGATAGAAGTATTGTAATGTCACTGTGCACCACAAACTCACAGTAAGTTAAAATAACATTAAATAAAACAGGATTTAGCTTAGCTTAGCATAAAGACTGGAAACAGGGGGAACAGCTAGCCTTGCTCTCTCCAAAGGTAACACAATCCAGGCAGGAGCTCCTCCAAAGTTCACTAATTCACACTTTATGTCCTGTTTGTTTAATACGGACACAAATGTAAGTGTAAAAAAAAAAAGCATGTCTGTTTCATGCTGTTAGGGAGCAAACAGTTGGAAGAAGAGCAACATGTAGACCACTCTCAGCCATAGTCATCCAACTCTCAGCAAGAAAGCAAATAAATATAAAATAACGTATATATATTTCCCAAAAATATCAAACTATTCCTAAGAGCTCAAAAGAAGAACTTGATAGGTGACAAACTGGATTCAGAGAAGTGTGTGTGTGTGTGTGTGTGTGTGTGTGTGCGTGTGTGTGTGTGTGTGTGTGTGTGTGTGTGCGCGCGTGTGTGTGTGTTACCTAGGGTTTCACAGGGTTTGCTCTTTTGGATGCAAATGTCGTATCTGCAGAAGAGAAGGAAAATCAAGAAGGCTGTTAAACTCTGTGTGTGTGTGTGTGTGTGTGTGTGTGTGTGTGTGTGTGTGTGTGTGTGTGTGTGTTCACAGCACCTTACTCTGCTATCAGATCAACAGATGTATCTTTTTCTCTGAAGCAACAACATCGCTCTTCTTAGCGGTTAGGCAGTGAAACGTATTGTAAGTAGGTTTTATTATTACTTTACATCTGATTTGACAGCACACATGCTTTGTACTTGTGGATTACACGTTAATATGTAACAAAAATAAATAAATTATACAGTAGATGATGGTATGATTAGGTTAAGACTGGGCCTGGGGAACATCGTATTGAAGTAATGTAATACATCAAGAAAAACATACATTACGGTTTGAAATCTAATTTGTTAATCATTGATTTTTCTCTCTTAAATGCCTCATGCTTGAAACTTCACTTTTTAATTTAGAATAGTTTAATAGCAGCTTTTAGCAGTGTTCAAAGTGTGTTTTGACATTTTATATAATTTGTCCACATAGAAAATTGCAGTAATTGAATTCAAATTGAGTCTGTAAACCTACAATAATCTATGATATTTATAATCTTATTTATTTTTATTCATTTAAGAAAAATATCTCCGGATTGGTGTTTTTGTATTTCCACAGCAGTAAAAAAAGAATAGAAGTGTGTGTTCTCCACCGTCGGGTTGAGGCGTTGTTGCTCTGGCTTAGAAAAGTAGAGATTACATGTGCAAGAATATAAATAGCTGCTTTCTTTGTGCCTTGGAATAGAAAACCAAAAATGGTTAAAGAGTTGTGTGTGTGTGTGTGTGTGTGTGTGTGTCTTTTATCGCTTGTTACTTTTCTTGAAATTACTGGATGTATTTATGGTCCTGGACTGAAGCATATCTGCTAAATGTTCCAGCCGCAGTCTGACGATGCGGGTCTGGACAGAAAGAGGGTTTTCTGTTCTACAATATGTGCTTGTTAATTCACAGTGTAAGTGTAAAAGTGTTCACAGACAATTCCAACATTACATTTAGTTTAAGATTGACCCACAATTGATACAAAAAAAGCCAATTTTATTAAAATAAATCAAACTGTTGAGGTGCTTGTGTTATTTTTTGTCTGTAAGATCAAATATTTCGACATTTTGAATTTTTTGGAAATAAAATTACACTTTTTGTGAGTGCAGATTAAAATCTCGACAGGCTCAATGCATTTCGGAAAAAATACAAACTGAATCACGACATATGCAATCTGTTCATTTGTATGTCATTTGTTTCTGTTGATGCAGGAAGTTATGATTCAGTTTGGTGCATTGCGGCCACTGATCTGATACGCAGATCTCTTCTTCAAGTCCGCCTACGTTGTTTTTAAGTCATCACTAAAACAAAGGGCAGTTTGGGGAAAAGTACTGTCATGTATTAGGGTTTAGAGGACACATTATCTGTTGCTGGATGCCTATACACTCTCAAGTGCTGATGTACGTATGGAGAATGCTTTGCAAGCTGACTTCCTGATAGCACCACCAAAATAATCATGACCTGAAATAACTTTAATAGCTGAATAGTTATCACTGGAATGCTCTTGTAATCTACAGAATAACAGCTTTTGGTAGTTAAAGAAGCAAATTAAATCCCTGACCTCAATGTGGTATTTACATGTATGATTCATGGGAGTAAAAAAGTTTAAATGTCTCGACACTTTTACTCTTCTCAAACAGACAAGAGGTCACTATTTACCTGACCCCGACGTGATCCTGTCAGCCGACGTTAACGTGAGCATGCTGCTGCAGTCTCGGCATTTTTTAGATGTTTGGGTGTCGTGTTGTAGTGAATAGGCAGCGTCAGTGACATCAGAAACTCTGTAGTATTTCTATTTTGACGGGGTCAATGATCGCCATGTGTATTATTTGTGTACTTCTACATGAATATTGCACATGTTGTTTTATTTCCACAGTAGTTTTGCATTCATATAATATACAACACAACATAAAATTGCACCATTGACAAAGAAAGAAAAAAAAAAAAAACCTAAAATCAAGAATGCTCCTCCTGTTTTAATAAATGTATAAAAACGGAGGATATTATTGCAATAGATGCTAAACATAACAAGAAAAATTAGAATACATTCGGCTAGTTTCCGTCATGTTAACAGTCACAGGCTCAGTTAGAAAGATACAGCTCAACACTGGGCTTAAAGCTTCCTGTGTCACCTCATCTTCCTCCACTTGTTGCTTTTGTGGTTCTTAATACACTTGTAAAGTAGAATAATCATTAAAAGAAACGTATTTAGAAAACAACACAAGCTGACCATAGACTCGGCTCCTGTAGTTGTTGGAATTGTTTTGTCTTGTTGAAAAACTGTCAATGTTTTGGTTGTTTGGTCGTTTGGTAAATGACGAGCTGTGACTAATATTCTTGTCACGGAGTGTTAGGAGGATGTGTTGGTTTGTAATGGAATTCCCTTTCTCTTTCAAGTACATTCAAGAAATATTGACTTGATAAAGAAAGTTGATAGAGAAATTGTGTCACTACTGTCTATCTTGCTCAGTGTTTAAATTATGGAATAATTGTTTACATCTCTATATAGTGTCTTTGCTGAAATATGCAGTCTCAACAGAAAATCCATTTTGTGCAGGTTGGTGATTAATTGTTTAGTTCAGCGGTCTCCGACCTTTTTGCACCACGGACCGGTTTCATGCAAGACAATTTTTCTACAGACCGGGGGGCTACAAAACATATAAATGTAATTATTCCATTTTATATTATGCACTTTATTTATATCATTACATTTTAAATATATATAATATAATCCATAAAAATCTTTACAAAAAAAAAATGTTTTATTCTTTCTCTGCGGCCCGGTACTGGTCCGCGCCCCGGTGGTTGGGGACCCCTGGTTTAGGCTATAATCGGACAATAGTCAAAAGGAAAACCACAGCTTCCCAGAGGTCAAGCTAAAGTCTTCACATTGCTTGTTTTGACTTCGCAGAACTGTTTTAAGTCTAAAACTGAATGATATTCAACTTATAATCATATAAAACCCAGGAAACAATAAATTCTCACATTTCAGAAGTTTCAGCGAGCAAATGTTGGCTCTATAATCGACTTAATGAAATATCTTTGATTATCGTCATTAAGTTTTTGTATCTAATCAATAAAACAGTGAATAACAAGTATAGAACAAGAATAAAAAGTGCAGTAAAATCTGATTTTAACGTGACATAATAACAACTCAAAGTACGTTCAGCTTCACCTCAAAGCCTTTGTGTCCACATCGTCGCGCTGGAGGTCTTTGTTGTGGTTTGTCTTGTGTCTTGTGGCAACTTTTAGTTTCTGCTCAGTTGTCCACTGTGGATGAGGGCAAGAAACGCAGGTCTGTAGCCAGGAAGCTGAGGTTTCCACTCACTTACTTTTCTTCTCTCTATGATTTTACATTGTGTTACAACGTGAGGTGTTAAATTAAAAAGTTATTGGCTCTCACAGAAAAGTTTTCAGGTTCCAGTGTGAGTTTTTCCATTTTTATATATGACGTTTATATATGACTTGAACGACAAATCAATTATCAAAATAGTTTATCTTAAACTCAGTATTTTATAAAAGTAGGATATAAAATTATCCATGCAATTTCTGTAAATATTCAATTAAATCGCAAATCATTTCAGCCCATCAGGGAATATCTTGGAACTTTAACTTCAATTAGGTTCAAAAACACCCATCAACTTTCCAGTCACACCTACACCGGAAACTGACGAATGACGAAGTCGAAGACAAAGTAAGAACTGGAATAATTGACTGATCACTTTCAAACACACTGTGGTAGAAATGGTTTTAGCTTTAACTTGTTCCTCTTATTTCTCTGTAGTGTGATTATTATAAAATCTCAATCCTTAACAAGCGCTTCTACTAAATCTGATTATTTCCTTTGTGCTTGTTGTGAGCTGATGTGTTATGATCACTGTCAATTTTTCTTTGAACTCCAACAGGCATTTTCCGCCTGCTGTCACAAAACCGTTTGACACTGCAGTCGAAAACCTGCTTGATTTTAATCTCATCTTTACGTCTTCACATAACACCTCTGCTGAAGCTTGATGTCAGATTCCTGACAGACACATCACGTTGTGGTAGTTTTAAAGATCTAGTGAGGTACATTTCCCCCTTAAAGTTTTCCTCCCATAAAGGAAAACGTACACATTTGAGTCTCTAAAGCAGAAGGAATGATCTCGAACCATAAAGCACCTGTTCAACGGAAGAAAAAGATGCTGGAGAAAGGAGGCCTCGAGGGCGGACTGCAACTTCCTGTTGTGGCTTTTGTCACCAGCTTGTTAGTCTGTGAGCTTCATGCAGCCTCAACGTGTGGGTGCTTCTTGCTAAGTTTCTCGTCTGTGTCGAGCTGACAGACCTGAAGAAACAAACGTTCTCTTGGTGTAAAGCAGAAGAGAAGAAGAGAAGAAGAGAAGAAGAGAAGAAGAGGTGAAGTTCCAGGATGATGTTTGTTGCTTTTTTGGAAAAGCTTATTTGAACGTTGTCCATTTTCAAACTGTATTTCCACAGCTGTTTTGTAATTTGGTAGATGAGAAATGATGAGAAATGTGTTTTTCTTAAGCAGACAGTGGAGGGGAGGTGGGGGCTGAAAGGCTGAAAGGTCAGAGGTCACACGCTGTGAGCGTACTGGTCTCACAATGGGCTTCTGGGCTTTTATTCCAGAAAACTTTTAGCCTTTTTGTTTTAATGCAAATCTTGCTTAAATGCTTTCTCTCTCTCTCTCTCTCTCTCTCTAGTTCATTTCCACCATCCAGAACTCCAAGCCAAAGTCCAGCTCAGCTCTCCCAGGTCTCACCATGTCCAGCGACCCGGCGGCCGAGCTGCCGTTCTACTACGGCAGCATCAGTCGCACAGATGCCGAGCAGCACCTGAAGCTGGCCGGGATGGCCGACGGGATGTTCTTGCTGCGACAGTGTCTCCGCAGTCTGGGAGGCTACGTCCTGTCTGTTGTGTCGAACGTGGAGTTTCACCATTACTCCGTGGACAAGCAGCTTAACGGGACTTACTGCTTACCAGGGGGGAAGCCTCACTGCGGGCCCGCAGAGCTCTGTGAGTTTTACAGCAAAGACCCTGACGGGCTGGTGTGTGCCCTGAGGAAACCCTGTCTGCGCCCCCCCGACACACCGATACGTCCCGGCGTGTTCGACAGCCTGAGAGAAAACATGCTGAGGGAGTACGTGAAGCAGACCTGGAACCTGGAGGTGAGGCGGGTGTCGGGTGCTGAGTCTTTCAAAGTGAATGAGTTCCTACTTTTAAAGGAGTTAAAATAGGTTGTTTAGTAATTCAAGGTTCCAGTGCAACTAATTAGATTCACTCAAGTAATAAGTAACACTTTGTGGTACTTATGTTTTTATGTCACTCAAGAGGTCCACTCCTCTACATTACAGAGGGAAATGTTTTACTTTTTACTCCACTTTATTAATTTGACAGATTTAGTTACTCTACAGATTAAGATTTGACATACAGCTCACAATAAGATATAAAATACACACATTGATAAAGATTAATATATAATATTTCAGATGTCTATAAGTTGTTAGCTGTTTCACCAAAGTTCTCACAAAGTTTGAATAATAAAAAATAACGTTTGAGACCCAGAAGGTCAAATTATCCAATATTTCACAAAACACATTTAAAGATAAAAGACAAACAAATGATCCAGAGTTTAAATCTGAATATAACATCATCAAGGACCCTGACAGAGAAACCGGTCTCCTCTTTAACAGAATACACACGTGATTTTGGAAATTTAATTTTTTTGTTTTGTGTTTGTTTGTTGCACAGTTTGCGGTCTGGCCCTCTGTAGCCCGGCTTCAATCCAAAATCTTGTAGTTTTATGATTTTATGAGACCAGTAGCCTTTTATCACTGGTGGGCTTCTGATAAACTGGCTCCAGATGCCTGTGGACTCCCACCAGGGACCTAAAGAAGCCAGAGAAATCAGATCCTTCTTTTTGCACTGGTGGAAAGTAATATTTACAAAAATACTGTACTGTAGTACACTTGTGAGGAAACATTTTCTGTTTCTACTGCACTACATTTCAAAAGAAAACATTGTACTTTTCACTCCACTATATTTATTTGACCAATAGAGGTACATGTTAATTTGCAAGTTTTAGCAATTTAGCAAATTATACATAAAAACATATTTAAAAGTTTATTAAATACAATGCACTGCTGAAGATTAAATCAATGGTTTCCATCTTTGTTGGCTTGTGACGCACAAAAAAAAAAGCAATGTGTTGTTGTGTCACGTATCAGATGTCTGTGATGTTGGAAGTCTGTGACCATTTATTTTCTTTTTCTTTACCAACAAAGAGACATTTCCCCTCTAAGTGATTTAATTTAAAGAACTGTTTGAGGCCTGGAGGTAAAAATTATCCAATATTTCACAAAAAAAAAGCTGAACTTTGTTTTTCTTTCTTGTCCCCTTGTTCATCTCATGACTCTTTATTTTGTGACTCAATGGTTGGAAACCACTGGACTAAACTACTTGACAACATATTGAAATTAGTTAGACCAGCTACAATCAAAATGCTTTTTATGCATCGATGCAACAGTATTAGTGATTTAATTAGTATTTATCAAAGTATATCACAGGGGCCATTTATCTGCATATATTTACTTTAAGTACATTTTGCTAGTAAAACTTTTGCATTCAAAATGTAATGTGCACCTCTTTCAGAATATATATATTAAAATATATCGCTGCAGGTTATCAGAGGGAAAAACCTTTACAGACATTGCTGAATGAATTTGTGTATTTTGGGATATCTTGCATAGCAACTTTACTCTAAATCAATGTGTGAATTCTGTCTGTTTCTTTGTCTTGGCTGTTTTTGTCTGCTCAGGGAGAATCGATGGAGCAGGCCATCATCAGTCAAGCTCCTCAGCTGGAGAAACTGATCGCCACCACGGCCCACGAGAAGATGCCCTGGTACCACAGTAAACTCTCCCGGCAGGAAGGTGAGAGGCGCCTTTACTGTGGAGCACAACCGGACGGCAAGTTTCTGTAAGTTGCTCAAAGGGATGTTTTCGCATCTCTTTTCTTATTCTTTATCAACCAAAGGTCAAAGGTCTCCAGGCGGTTTTTAAGCAACACTATTTTTTTGTTTCTCAGAGTGAGAGACAGAAAGGAGTTGGGTACTTTTGCTCTTTCCATGGTGTATGGGAAAACAGTATACCACTACCAGATCCTCCAAGACAAATCAGGGAAATACTCCATGCCAGAGGGAACAAAGTTTGACACAATCTGGCAGGTCGGCCCTCCATTACACTACATTACACTCTGCTCTTCTTTCCTTATCTAGTGATTATGTTGAAGCTGCTGGCCTTTTTATTTTCACTAAAATGTAATGTTGTCTTCTTCTCTCTAGCTGGTTGAGTACCTGAAGATGAAAGCTGATGGTCTGGTGACTAATCTCGGGGAGGTGTGCGTTAACGGAAAAGCAGCTGGAAGTACTGAACATTTATTTTCCTTTTCTCAGTCATGTCAACATTATGTAATTGCTGCGACACTCACTGAGTTTCCTGTTCATGTTTCTGAGTTATTTAACCCTGTTGATCATTACACCTACTACTAAAGTACTAAATAGATTTAAATCTATTTTACAATCTTTCAGAGACACCCGATCTTCCTGCAACAGTGAGTACCGACAAAATTTAAATCAGCATATTTTTATAAATAAAAATATTTATATATATATATATATATATATATATATGTGTTTTTTTTTTATATATATATATTTTATATATATATATATATATATA
>CALSCE010010686.1:2739616-2752709 GCA_943593645.1 Bovichtus variegatus | reverse complement strand
TTTTTTTTACATATAAATTTTATATATATATATATATATATATATGTTGTTTTTTTTTTTTATATATATATTTTATATATATATTATTTGAATGTAACTCTTTCAGAGGCGGCCCGGCACAAATGGATACACACCGCCACCTCAAGGTCAGTCACCTGAAGTACAACCAGCTCATACCACACATTGTTAGCTGCGCTGTTATATGCACTTGCAGCAAAAATAACTTTCATTTAAGTATATTTTAATAGTATAAAAAGTATATGAACCAACAGCACATACCACAGAAGTTATAGACTAAGCTAGTTTGAAATGCCTGTCCCTATATGGGCCTTTTAAAATACATAAAACTGAATAAGGAAGTACAAATAAAACAGCACAAAAAACAAACAATCACAATTGGAAGTTCTTTCGTAAAAGTAGCAATACAACCGTGTAAAAATACTCCATGATAATTAAAGTTCTGCTTTCAAAATCTTATTAAAGGAGTATTATCAGGAAAATGTACTTAAATTACTCACTATGCAGGTAAAATGGCTCCTGCGAGTGTTTATATAATTATGATATATCATAATATTATCCTTATGTTATTATTTAGGTTGTATTTGAGCAGCTGATTTGAACTACTTTATTGTTTGGTAGTTTAATTTGTAACAATGCACCATATTTTGTATACAGTACTTATCATATATTTTATAAGTAAAATCTTAATCTAAAAAAGAACTAGTAACTCTCGCTCGTCAGATCAATATAGTGGAGTAAAAAGTACAATATTTAAGTACCTTTAACTGTACCAACATACTTTACACCACTGCCTGCAATCATGTTACATTAATCATGTTACATTAATCATGTTACATTACTGCAACAGCATTTCACTCACACAATCACACACAAGCTTTTGAAAGAAGTGTTTCCAAGAAAACAAAACAAACTCAGTTAAATGGTTTTAAAAATATACTACGCTACTAGCTGTTTGAGAGCATGTAAAGCACATTAAATCCTCTCAACTATTGCATTTTCATTTAATTTTTTTGTGGTTTGCACCCTCACAGCCCAGCTGCCGATGGACTGCAATGGATTCAATCCGTACCACAACCCCAACGAAGTGAGGAGGTTTAACATCCAGAGGAGTCAGCTGCTGATCGATGAAGTGGAGCTTGGCTCTGGGAACTTTGGCTGCGTCAAGAAAGGAGTCCTCAAGACGGACATGTGAGGACTGAAACATTATTAAACAAAAACTTTATACAAAAGTTTTACTACTGAACCCTCCAGATGTGGAGCACATATACTGTATATACCAGGGGTCCCCAACCACCGGGCCGCGGACCAGTACCGGGCCGGGCATCATTTAGTACCGGGCCGCACAGAAAGAATACAACTAATATTAGTAATATTTATTGTAAACATTTTTATGTATTATATTATATATATTACAATGTAATAATAATATAAATAAAGTGCATAATATAAAATGGAATAATTACATTTACATTATATATGTAATAATTAAATTATATGTTTTGCACGTTATTGTGTGTTTTGTTATGCCTGCCCCCCCGGTCCGTAAAAAAATTCTCTTGCATGAAACGGGTCCGTGGTGCAAAAAGGTTGGAGACCGCTGGTATATACTGTCTTTAAAGGTTAGACGTTCATCCAAAACGTTTTGTTTGTGTTCTCTCAGGGGCCAGTTGGATGTGGCCATCAAAGTGCTGAAGAGTGACAATGAGAAGCTGGTGAGGGAGGAGATGATGAGGGAGGCGGAGATCATGCACCAGCTGAACAACCCCTTCATCGTCCGCATGCTGGGTCTGTGCAACGCTGAGCATCTGATGCTGGTCATGGAGATGGCCTCCGCCGGACCTCTCCACAAGTTCCTCTCCACCAATAGGTGAGTTAAGCATTTGTGACGACTCTGAAGAAATGATCATTATCAGAATTGTTACAGTTGTTCCTCGTACTTAATATCACACTTATTAAGGAAAGTACAAGGAACTTTGTTCCCACAGGGTGTTTACTTTTTTTCTGCATGTGACCTCTTTAAATGTAGCGCCGTCTACTTATGACCCCTTAACCCCAGAACCTTGATTTGAAATAGGAAGAACTACATTTATAAAAGGAAAAAAAAAAACATATTCTTCTTAATCTTCTGATTTTTGTGACCATCAGTGTTTTTGTCCCTACAGAGAGACTGCAACTGTGGAGGTCATTGTCAACCTGATGCATCAGGTGTCGATGGGAATGAAGTATCTGGAGGAGAAGAACTTTGTGCACAGAGATTTAGCAGCTCGTAACGTCCTGCTGGTCAACCAACTGTTCGCCAAAATCAGTGACTTTGGGCTCTCCAAGGCCATCGGAGCAGATGACAACTATTACAAGGTGCACACAGCTTCAGATTATTTCTCTGACACATGACACATGTAGAGCCACTAAAAGATGTGGCTGAGGGATTATCAATGTTGCAGCTAACAGAAAACAGATAGCGAATTTAAATTGATTGCTTTTCTAGGAATTACTGAGCCCCCCCCCTACACACACTAACCCAAAGTTACAACTAAACTAAAGTAAACATTCAATTGACTTCCTTGTTACTGGTTTACTGACCTACATCTGGAGGGAGTGTAGGGATCAGAAAGTCCCAGGAATTGACATGCTGCTTTGTGTCATACATGTTGTGTTGTACAGGCTCGTACTGCAGGTAAATGGCCTCTGAAGTGGTACGCTCCAGAATGTATAAACTTCCACAAATTCTCCAGTAAAAGTGATGTGTGGAGTTTTGGCGTCACCATGTGGGAGGCTTTCTCCTACGGAGGGAAACCTTATAAGGTACCACGTGCAGAGCACCATCCAAGACATCTATCAGTTGTACATATAAACTTGAATTACAGCTCTTTTTGTGTCACACATTTGTCTAGAAAATGAAAGGCCCAGAGGTGATGCGCTTCATCGACAGTGGGAGCCGCATGGATTGTCCGACAGCATGTCCAGAGCGAATGTACACAGTGATGAAAGAATGCTGGACCTACAAGTAAGAAACTCATCGTCTGACTCTTGGGCATCTTAGTTAGTTAAGCTTTATTTAATCGTATAGTCTCATTGGGATCAAAATGCCTTTTAGTAGAGAAACCTGAGAACAAACTACATATACATATGACAACACCATTCAGTGGCACAAAGCAGTCATCACACACACACACACACTATTTAACCCTTGTGCCTCACAATGTGTTCAGTGTCAGATTTAAAAACAAAACAAAAAAAAAAAATCAGTCCCATGTGTTACCTTAGAGGACATAAAAATCCCCTTCCTAAAACCGCTATAAAAATGCTACATATTAAGATTAGTTTCCACTTTCTCTGAGTTAAAGTTTTTAACCAACATCGTCCTTTTTTTAAGAATTGTATTATTATCTGTATGCTAAATGCTAGGGGGATTTTTCTTTTTTCCACAGTCAGATAATATATATATATATATATAATGTGTTGTATTTGAGATTCTGTCAGTGTTAGACAACAATGTGACCTTATGATCTTGTGGCATTGCCTTCCTTTATTCACAACCTTTCAAACATCTGTTTCGGGCCTTCCTCTCACACAGGCATGAGGATCGACCTGACTTTAAGAAGGTTGAGGAGTCCATGAGGTCTTACCACTATTCCATATCGAGCAAGGCCAAGCCTGAGGGAGATGCAGCTGCCGCCGCCGCCGCCGCCGAGCCTATCAAGTAGACAGAAACAAGGCACATTCTGTCCTCGTGCTGCACAAAGCATCCTTTCAACTGGCCATTAAACAACCGAAACAAAGAGCTTTTTATGAACGGTGCACACTGACCAGCTTCCGCTACAGTACCGATGCAGCTAAACAGGCCTCAGTGACAATAAATGTGCATTGTAAATTGGACTTCAGTATGTCGGCCATGTAAGGAGGATCTGTGTCTCTCTGTCTGTCTGTCATGATTTGAATGTTAAGCGTCGACATCTTTGCATTGATGATCAAACTAATTTTATATTCTGGTATTTTTGGAGTATAATGGGTTATATAGTGCATGTACAATTGGTTTTTCACTGTATCTTTTTTATGCCAAATAAAGTAGAAAGAAACTGCTAGAACTGTACACTTTAATATTATTCTTTTAACATTCCTGTAAAGTCAGTGAATAAAGGTTGGATTTTGGTTTACTGCAACCCAAAGTTTACCTGTAACATGCAGGTTTTAAGTGGAGTTAATAATCACATAGGCCCACGACAGGCACTATTTTTCTATTACTTTTATTTTATTTTTATTATATTTACGATATTATCATTGCTAACTCTCAATGCTGACTTACAGAGGGATGGCCAACATGTTTCAACATATAGAAGACAAACATTGGGAATAACACCCTAGAAACATGCCTTGTCCAGATCCCTACATCTGGATCATCTGCATTGGAAAAACTCAAGGCAGATGTTATGTAGCCTTACCTAAAATATTCTCCCAAAAATAAAAGGCATAAGAGAAAAGATGAGCAGAGTTTGCAGAGTTTGCAATTTTATAGAGAAATAAAGCCATTTTATGATGTTTTTGTATAGTAGACTACTAAGTAAATAAATATTCAGTATAAATAAAAGGGGCCTTAGAATCATGTGTGGAAATACATATTAATCTTGAATCATTTAACGACTTTAAAGCAGATATTTCCTGTGTTTTCCTGTCAATAATTAAAACATGATGTATTGTGGTTTATTATGACTGTGTTAGCTGCCCCCTGAGCTGCCAGGCAACAACTGAAGGGCACGCGACACCGGAAGTTGATGGATTAGTCTTCAAAATAGTGGCGTAGTTTTCACAGAGAACATCAGGCCTGTTGCATGTTGCTTTCAGGGCCAGTGGTGGAAAGAGATCTCAGCCCTGCATTTACAACTAACTTGAGTAAAAAGTAAAAAATGTATGAGCAGTAAAATGTACACAAGTAGCCTAATTAATATGGAAGCAAGTGAAAAACATGGTGTTAAAACATCCTAAATTTTTGAAAATGAAATAATTAAAATGACTAAAAACCCAAATTATTTTAAAAAGAAAACTCAGATTCAATTAAGGTGTAAGCCAATGATGTTATACTATGAAAACAAACGCCACAAAGTGCAGCAGGCTGTACATTTATTAAGTTTACTGGGGAAAGTTCACACCCATAAAGCCACATTCTCAAATCATCCTATTCAGAGACATGCCTGTTATGCTCTCCCTATTTCATTATGCTGCCTAAATGTTTTCTGTTTTGTCTTAAAGTCACTTGTAGGTGTTGATTTCTACAATAAAGATAAAAATACAACCATGACATTGGTCAAAGGGGTACATTATTTTGAAGATCCTGACCGGAAGTTGCCACCAACGGCTTTAGCTCGACACTGGTGTGGTGTACTTTTCGTTTCGTGGGGAGGAGTCAGACGTTAGTTTCTTTATTAAAGTGTCATGTTTATTGAATTAACAGTAATTATACATCATGTATCACGTATCCATAATGTAGTCTGTGCATGTTGTAGATGTAAAGCTATTGACCAGATCATTTTTCGATTTTAAAAAAAAGATCGAAGTAAACTGAACGGAACAGGAAGGCGGAACAAGTAAGTTCGTGAAAGTGGCTTTCAACTGTGGGATTTCGTCACCGTTTGATCGTCCGCCTGAGATAATGAATGTTTTCACGTGGTTTCTTTTTAAGATGTGATGTTAACTTAGTATGAATAACGTGGGTCCTGTCTTGTTTGTGTTTTTAGCTGTTTTAGGAAGCAACAAGTTCGACCGAGTTAGCTTGTCGCGTCACGAATAAACTTCGTACAGTCGTCATGTGCCCTGCTGTTTAATCTCTAGGCTTTTATCCCTTGAAGTGTGTTTAAAACGGTATGAAGTCCGATTTATTGTGACGAGGAGGGCGCCGATATTTAGATAGAGGTATAATTAAAGCTAGTAATGCTCTGTTGTATTGGTGGCAGACGGTTTGACTTGGTTTTATTGGTCATTCCGCAGATTCTTGTTTTTTCACGGCGGAATTAGTGCCTGAAATAGGAAATGAGTCATGTTCACTTTAGGGCGATGTTTCATCTTTAATGCAAACTGCTGTCACTGTTGAGACTTGTCGTGTACCTGAGATGTGGAGGAAAAAGTTGAATTCAGGTTTGCCTTTAATGCATTTGGCCTCATCACTTTATCACCTTTTTAATGCTAGATGAAATAATAATAAAGTAAAGGTTGGGCATTTAGTGATAATCATTAGCTCTCATATTTAGTTATGTTCTTGGAGCATAAAGGTATGGTTTCATCTTGACATGACCTCCTTCTTTTCTTCACCTCTCAAGATAATTATGATTTATATTTTCCTAAGAAGTTGTGTGAAGGGGTTTATACTTTGATACATCTCTGAAAGCAACTTTGGGCCCAAGACAATGCTAAAACTGGGACACAGATGCCATTGTTGTGTAAAGCTCTGACGTATTACATGTTTAATAAGCGCTAGAGATTGTAACAGAGCTGAAAAGATTACTTAATTAATTGATTAGTAGATCTACAGAAGTATCTTTTATAATCTATTATTCATTTAAGTCATTTTTAAAGCTTGAATGTCAAACATTACCAAGTTTAGTCTTCTTAATTATGAGGATTTGCTGCTTTTGTTTATTGCCTTGGAGTCTGTGACTCTTGGAAATTGTGATGGACAGTTGTCTCTATTTCCTGGCATCTGATAGACCAAATAATTAAATAATTACTCGATTATAATTATTTGAAAAGTAATCAAAAATAGTTTGTTAGTTGCAGCCATAGATTGTAATTGTTTTGTAATATATTAGTAATAAGTATAGAATGTATGCACTACAGAAATGTACATCTATTAATCAAACTGTGTCCCTTTCTTTCTCTCCCCTCCTTTAATGATACGCAGGATCACAGACTGAGTTGAAACAAATACCAAAAGACAGTCCAAAACACAAACTCTGCGCTGGTTGTTTACCCAACCTTTTGACTGCTGCCATTCAAACAGTAAATAATTCACCAGAAGCATTCAAATAAGTCACCTGGCGCCACCACATGCAACCATGTCCATGGCGCTGAAACAAGTCTTCAACAAAGACAGGACATTCCGGCCCAAGCGCAAGTTTGAGCCCGGGACGCAGCGCTTCGACCTGCACAAGAAGGCCCAGGCGTCTCTTAATGCAGGGCTGGACCTGAAGATGGCGGTGCAGCTGCCCCACGGCGAAGACCTCAACGACTGGGTGGCAGTCCACGTGGTCGACTTTTTCAACCGCATCAACCTCATCTACGGTACCATCAGCGACTCCTGCACCGATCAAACCTGCCCCGTCATGTCTGGTGGGCCCAGGTACGAATACCGCTGGCAGGACGAGCACAAGTACAAGAGGCCAACAGCTCTGTCGGCCCCCAAATACATGAGTCTGCTCATGGATTGGATTGAGGTACAAATCAACAATGAGAACATCTTCCCCACCAATGTCGGTAAGTACTGAGATTAGTTACGGATGATGTGTTGAGACTTTGGTTCCTTAAACTTAACCCCCAGAATAAGGTCTCAGACTTTTTGATTTTGTGTGTCTTCTAAAGGAGAGAACCAGTATCTTAGCTGTCAACATCCAACAAATCCTTCTGATAGGGACCTTAGGAGGTTGGTTCAAATCCGAGTCAGGTAGTGAACTCTGCTTGTGGTCGAACCAAGCCACCAGCCATTCATAGACAATGTTCACAGACTCTTAATGTCACAAGTAGGGCAGTGAACAGCTATTACTGTCATTGTCAATTACTATGAGCTATTTCAATTAATTATCTGGTCCATAAAACACAAAATAATTATCAGTGCCCATCCTAAACCTCAAGAGCTCAAAATGATTTACAACAGTCAAACCCCCAGTGGTGTTCAATAAGTAATGATTCAGATTCTCACAGTTAAGATGCTGTAACCCAGTGGTTACCAACCTCGGTGTCGGAACCGCCCCAATGTGTCGCAGAAAAAAATTTGAGGGGCCGCAAGATGATTAACAGAAGATGAAAATGGAAAAGAACATATTCATGCTACACAAAGTTAGGCTTCTTTTTCAGATTTCCCTCTAATGTCTGCTCTTTGTCTTGTAAAATACTGAATTATTTTGTCTTTGGTTGAACTAGTCATAACTGGTAGACGTATGCAACAGACGACAAAGGGTTACAAGTGGAGTTTGTTTTGCGTTTAAAAAGGGGTCATGAACCTGTAATATTATGCCGTGTTTCCATGGTACGGCTCTGCTCGACTCGACTGCAGATAGCACCCCCTTAGTGTAGGCGTGATTCTCAGCTTGTTACCATGGCAGTGGCGTGTGAAACTGCTGTGACACTCGCTGAATCCTTTCATCGGCAACCAAAAAGAGGAACGTCTTCGTCATTTGTACAGCGTAATTTGCGGGCTGCCATTTAAATAAATAAAAAAATAATAATACTTTTTAAAAAAAGAGGATGCTTGAATAACAAATTGCGGACGCTAGTATTGATGGCAGTTTGGCTATTTAAAAATGGCGGGTTTGTGCTGGACGTCCCGTGTCATCAGTGGTCTGCAGTGTTTCATTTCCACCTTCTAGTATCGGCTCAGCTCACTTGGAACCTTGTGGTACTATCCACAACTTTTCTGAATGGAAAACCAAAAAAAGAGCGAGTCGAGTTCCGCGTGATACCATGCTGTGGAAATGTGGCATTTTGTATTAAATTTCTTTCTTTTAATGGACAAATCATGTCAGCACAAGTCACACAAAAGACTCCAAAAAAAACACTTAAATGGTTAACATTTAATGAATGCAATGAAAAGTTCAAATGAGATAAAGATAAAATTCTACTGAGTGAAAAAAAATCTGAAGCTACAGTTTTTAGATAACCAAAATATGTTTTAGATTAAATCTGTGAGGCCACATTTATTAGATTACCTACTGTGTTGCACATTGCAAACAGTACCAGTTAATCTTCTGCTGCTGCATTCTCAGTGTCTTATTATCTCAGTCTGTAGCTGTGTGCATGCCCTTTGCTGTGGCTCGACATCTGACTAACTACAGAAACATCCAAGCAGTGGATTTAAAAATAGGTCACACACTATACAGAAGGCTATAATTAGAAACGACCTCTGACACGTGTGTCCTCTGGAACAGATTCCTGAAATATTATTGAATTAGTCAAAGCAACACGACATACTTAATTAATCACTTGGTGATCGGAGGCTTATCCCTCTGACCAAGTCCTGTTGGTTTTCCATCCACGTATGAAGTGATACTGGCTGGGTCCTTTAGCGTGCTGGTATCCACCCTGAGGGACTCCAGAGGACAAAGAAACACATTGAAAAGTTCATCTCAGTTAAAATATTCTGTAACCATTGCAAAAAAATACATCAGTATTTCAAATGTGTTGCTTTCTGAGAAGAAAATGGCAAAAGGTCATCCTGGATTGACCGCAGTCCCGTCTCCATCTGTTTGACCCGCAGGTACTCCCTTCCCTAAGACCTTCATGCAGGTGGCTAAGAAGATTTTGTCTCGTCTGTTCCGGGTGTTTGTCCACGTCTACATCCACCACTTTGACCGCGTGAGCCAGATGGGGGCAGAGGCTCACGTCAATACCTGCTATAAGCATTTCTATTATTTTGTCACTGAGTTCAACCTCACGGACCACAAAGAGCTGGAGCCTCTGGTGAGTCAGAGAAGGGGATAAGATCGAACCTGGAGCTGAATGCATTAGATAGTATTTTAAAATAATGGCATTTCAAACGCTCAACCTTAAACTAGTTAAAGCAGTGTTGTAATTATTTGGAGGAGATGTTTTCCTAAAACAGTAATAGGGATCACTTGTATTTTTGTTTTAATTTTTTATAATTGCGAACAAGATACTGTACTTAGAGATACATTTAACAGTTGTTAAACTTGTCAGCACCCTCTGGTAGACAAACTGTAATTGGGGCACCGTTTCTAAATAACCTCAAACATATCTTATTACTTATCAGCTGACATACAATATACAGCAGTAATGAAGTATACCTGATAAGCTAATATAGATAGTGAATTGTAAAGAAGTAGATAAACTGTGTCCAGTATTGGTATAGTGATTGCTAATTATAAAGTATACTTGTGGGGAATTACAACATGAGATCATTTCCTCTTGCGATAATTTTGAGACTTAACTAATGGAAGCAAACACTGTACTTGTGGCTCGGTAGAACTAAAACATTTTAGCAATTTGCGAACGTCAAGCATTTGTGAAACAGGATGCATTTGAGATCTGCATGTAAACAGTAAGCAAGTCAAATGGGACCCTGTGTGGGGGCCTTTTTGTTGCAAATATAATTATAGTGTCATTTTCAACAAAGATACATTTATGTTTGTTTCCCAATATAAACAATTTAAATGTTCTCAGGATCTCCTAGAAATCGTTATATTACATAAAATTCTTTCAAAAGACATACACGTGTGTGCTGATTGTTAATTGATTGTTGACCCCTCCCCCCTCTGTGGGAGACTATAAGTTCAGTGTGTGTCCAGCATGTCTCCTGCTGTAACAACGGCCTGTGTGACCTAAAGTTCACACAATAAACTGGATGTTTGCGATGGAGATTAGTTTGAAGCTTTCTTCATAACGTTGACATTCAAATTCTGAATGCTGCATAGCTTTTTTTAAATGTATTTTTATGTGTATTCATTCTGTTTAAGCCTAGTATTCCTGCACAGTTGCAGTTAAAGATTAGGCTACACTAATATTATTAGTATTATACTATTTGTAGAATTAGTTTGTTTCCGACTCGTGTGATCCAAACATTTCCAACAACTCCAGAGCGTTGAAGTCAAAATGTATATAAAAAAAAAAAAAAAAAAAGTTAGATGTCATCATTTCCAAAATGCACATGTTTTTATCTAACTAAATATTCTGCTTCAATCCATATTTGTTGGTTTAGCCTTTCTAAACCATTTTCACTGCGGTCCAAAAACAGTTTGCTCTCCCGCTCGCTGCACCTGTATTAGCGGCTCTCTAACGGCACCATTTCAAACCAAAGATTTTCTCTTTTTAAAGCTGATGGTCAATAGAATCTTTGGATGTAAAAAACAAAACAAAAAGACATTCAATACAGCCCCAGAGATTAGTGAGCAGATATTTTAACCGTTTATTATTTGCTATTGATGGCATCCAGCACCTTCTAGTGTTGTGGAGATGTGCGGTAGCTTTTAAAATTCCTTCCGAGCCCCAACAACAGTAGATGAAAATCATTTGTTGTATCTGTTCGATACCATCTCTTCTGCATAAGCTTGCAAATATATATAAATAACCTGCGTATTGCATCCTAAAAAGGTTTTCTTTCACTCTTCTAACTCTGTGTGCTGTGTGCCTTGTGTCTGCAGAAAGAGATGACCTCTCGGATGTGTCACTGAGGCACAACTGACGGGGTGACACACGCCGGACGAACACATCCGTCCATCTAGAAGACTGCAGAACTAAAAGAAGAAACAAATTAAAAAAAGAGTCTATTTTTATATTTAAGTACTGTAATCTATTTTAGCCACATCCTGTAGGTTTAAACCTTGTCAGATGAGGCGTTCTGTTTCTTTTAAAAAAACGTTTTCACACATTTTATCAGAGCACAGTATTAAGAGGTGTATGTTTGTGTTGATGTTTTTCTATTTTATTTGAATCTCAATCATTCCAGGATGCTTTTGTCTTTCTGTCTGTCTAAAACGATCTAAAATTAGTATGATTTCTTACTGTACATCTATAAAATCACTATGTTGTTTCATCAAAATGATTCTCTACTCTGTTATAAATTGAATTTGGTAATCAGTATTTAAATGAACACTGACTGGCTTTCCTTTCTGAAGCGTATATTACTGGGCTACGGCCATTTTTTTTGTCCCAGGTTTTCTGTGAAACAGTCAGTTTTACCTCTCACATCTGAACAATCAATGCAGTAATTTAGTATGTTTTCAGGCCGAGAGTATTCTGTACAAATGTTACAATAAGAAAAATACATTTTTTTTCTGTTTCTGTGAGTATTTTTTATATACGTTGAAGACCTTTTAGACATTTAAATACATTTGGGGCTCTGTACCGTTTACATAAAAGTTATACACACATTTATAAATGAACCAATAATGCGGTAATGCACTGCTGGTGACTCAGACATTATCAGGTCTGTGTCATTGCACACTTTGGGCCTCGGGCCACCAGGCAGGTTCTCAGATGTCCAACCTGCAGGTGTTTGTTGCAGATACTCTTGGCAGGTGAAGGTCACACGAGTCTCGAACCTCACATGCCATAACACTGCTGGCTGCACATTCTGAAAAGACTCAATGTAAAACTGTCCACTGGGTGGCATCAGACACCAAAACCTGTCCGCAGTGAGAAAAGGACTAATCCTACAGTTTAATGTAGGTTTTATGCAATCTGCCCAATGTCCCAGTTACTGTGATGAAGAGGGAAAGTGGGGCCTTTCCAGACCTGATTCTATTAAGCTGGTTATGCAAGAACCAGGCCAGACTGTACTGTGATGAATACACAGAGAGTTTGTTATGAATGAGCCCGGCTCTGCATGACTTGGTCGACAACAGTCATGACTTGGCTTGAGAACAACAGCGTTGGTCCGGTTTACAAGCAGTTATCAATCATACTGGTTTGGATTATGTAAACAGTGATCTGCAATCTTGCCCACAAGAAACACCCATATTACAAGATAAAACGTGTGATATCGTAAAACATAAAGAAGTAAAGTACAAACAAATGCCGTGGAGTAAAACATACAATAATTCCCTCTCAAGTGGAGTGGAAGTATAAAGTGGCATTAAATGCAAGTAGTCAAGTAAAATACAAGTACTTCAAAAGTGTTCTTTAGTACAGCACTTGAGTAAATGTACTTACTTATTCACCACTGTACCAGTATATTCACAGCTACAATATATTATTTCTACTTTCCCTGCTTCATTCAAGCTTTATTATTTAAAAAAAAAAAATTCTTTAATAAACCAACATGATGTAACTATCTGGCCAATACCGTCAACCACTGAAATGACCTCATTGCCTGCAGGAAGCTGATCCTCTCACAGGACTGTCCCTCCTCCTCCTC
>CALSCE010010686.1:2724877-2739606 GCA_943593645.1 Bovichtus variegatus | reverse complement strand
CCTCTTACAGGACTGTCCCTCCTCCTCCTCCTCCTCTCACAGGACTGTCCCTTCCTCCTAAACCCTCCTCTGTATTCTGGCTGCATGTGTTACGTCTGTGCCCGCCTTTTGCTCTTCGCTCCCTCTGCTGTGTTTTTCTCTTCTGGAATGTACCAGAGTGCCTCTGACCGGGTTGCAAGAGATGAAGGAAAGTACTGGAAAGAAGCCAAGAATAAAGGGGATGGATTTCAGGCTGCAGCCAATCAGACTGGAGCTTATCCAGCTTTGTCAGGGTTTACACAGCAGTGTGTGCCCTGTTGTTTTGATGCTACAGTGTGATTACACGAAGAGAAACGGGTTTAGAAGATAATGTGACTCGGCAAATGTTGGAATGTGCACACACCCTAACGGTTTTGTGGCTTGTGACTCGGTCTCCTCGTGCAGAACTGTGACTAGTATAGGGATGAAAAGTGATCATGGTTTTAGGGGCTGAAGAAGACCCACTAAAGTACTATTATGATGAGGGATTATTTAAGGGAAAGGAAAGTTATCTCAGTTGGTCCATGCTCCCTTTTGACAACTAGAAAGCAAATGCCAAACATTTGCTTACGCTAGCTTCTCCACTTTTGCTGCTTTTCTTTGTCTTACATAATGGACAACAGAAGCTAAGTGACCTGATGTCTGAGGTTTACCAGGCCAAACAATTCATTTGAGAAAATAAACATCATATTAATAAACACTAGACATATTTGTTGGTTGCAGCCCTAATTGTCACAATGCTCCACTATAAGACATTAAAACCAAAGTGTTGCATATTTTAGGATAACGCCTCATGTTTACATAAAAAATCACAACATTTCCATGTCTGTTACAAACACCAGAACCCATCCCAAAAAGTTCTTGGAAATTTCTAAACATTTCAGCCGTGTGCTGAGTAGTAACAGACTGTAGCTGTTGGTGTATTACACAATCTGCAAGTGCAAAAAAAAGGTTTTCTTAGAACAAAGCTGGAACAAAACAAAGGCTGTTGCCAAATCCTTGGTAACTCTTTCTGTGTTGAAGGGAGTTTGGCTGAATATTGGATTCATGTCAGTGCTTCAGTATGCCGTCTTTCTGCTATAATACTTAAAGCATATACGTTTTTACCAGAGGTCAGTCTTTTCCAAACCGGAGGCTACTTGTTTCTACGAAGTTTTCTCTGGAAAGGTTTCTAAGAAAGGGTGCGATCAGCACCTCCCACTAGAGAAAACTATGCAATGTATTGCAACTGTGAACTGTAGGATAGGATCAGCTTCTAGCACATATTTGATCTTCAACAGTATGATTTGGACGTTCCAGGCACGTGCTAATAATGAATACATTTAAGACACACAGCTAAGACAACATTCTTTACACGCACAAACCCATGTAATACTGTTTATAATAGATGGTACAGGAATGTTTTTGGGACAAATCCTGCCGGTGCAGACGGAAGTTAATTTTAACACATCAATCAAAATAACTTCTAGCCATTAGCAAAGCATTTTTAGTGTAACGTTTACTATGACATGATCATATAGCTGTAGGCTTTCACTGTTTATATGAGCAGCGTTAAGGAGTTATAATTAATACTGCAAACGTAACGTTTTCGACTTCTTACCAAGTAGCTTTAGGGTTTCTGACAGCATCACATAACATTATGTTGCACTCCATTAAAGCTACATCATGAGTAAACATTAAAACCCATGATTCCATATTTGTTCTGGCTGTATCAAATGTAAATATTGTACTTGTTAATGAAATTGGTGTCTCGGGAGCATTTGGGACCTCAACTTGAGTTTTAAATAAAGTTGTATGAACTTCAACAACGTTTGGCTGCACTGTGTGTATATGTGCTGACTGGCCCACAGAGGTTTGCATATTGAAACATTTGCAGGGACATTTTTTCAAAAAGTGTTGACATCAATTTCAGTGCAGCTCACTGTGGTGGAAAGTGATACACTAACTACACTTACACTTCATTAGGTACACCTATACAGTATTTTGCAAATGTAGCTCTGCCATACATTGCACATCCAATGAGACACAATACTTGAACTGCAGTGTCCTCATGGACAACAACAGAGACACACCTCTATCATATTTCACATTGTAACCTCTGTGTAAAAACAGCCCCCTCCTCTTGAGTATCTCCTGATGAGTGCCATTCACATCAGAAATGAGGTTGTTGCCACATGAAGTTATTTATGATGGCCCATCCCTCTTCCTTTTGACCTGCAGAGACTCAGACCCGCCCCCTTGTACTTCGATGTGTGATCTTGTTTTCCTGCTAAATCTGCGACTACACCATGTGCTCCTGGCTAGGGATAGTCTGCCAACATCTTGCGTAATGTTTGCTACCATTGGGCTTATGTTTGAGGGGTAGAAGTTGAAAGGAGGAGGAGAGGCAGAAAGCCTCCAGTCACAAGACAGCCGAGTCCTAAAAACAACCCGTACATGGTTTTAACTTGAACACCTTTGACAAACAATACATGAATGCTATACTGAGCAGATCTGTGGACAAGGGATTATATGCAATGTTAACAGTTTAAACTTTATAAATCAAAGAGTACTGCACAGTTTGCCAGCAAAGCACTTGGTACAATGAAGCATTACCACTTCTTGGCATATATTGCAACATGTGGTCTTTTTATATTAATAGTATCTGGACTTTATTGAGGGGATTCATGCAAAAGAATAATATTAATATGAGATAACAAAGGGGTTTGCATCACTCTAATGTGCCTCTGCCAAACAACATTTCCATTCATCTCTAGAAATACTGTATAGACTTGTCATGGCTGTGGCAATATTGCTTTGGCATCTCACAATTAGCAGATAGTGTTTTCTGCATCATCAGAGTTCTTGAATTTTTTTCATTATCACAAACGTGAGACAGCGTCTCCACCCTCGTCTGAACAGCCTCCTCATCAGGCTCCGAAACGTGCCCTGTCAGGCCTTGTCACACGTACCAAAAGGTGTGTGTGTGTGTGTGTGTGTGTGTGGGGGGGCTGGCCATTGTGCTCACCGATTACTAAAGCTATAATCTAAATAATTGCTGTGCATTGTATGAATCATTTCGATTACATTTCCAATTTAAGTAATTTAAGTAGCTGTCTTCAAAAGTTCATTTAAAAAAGTATCAAGATGGCTTCCTTTCCCTAAGCAAAGTGGATTCACTCAAATATCGTACACAGTTTTGAGGTACGTCCAAGTTATGCTACTTTATAGTTCCACTGCATTCAGAGGGAAACGTTGCACTTTTTTTTTTTTTTTCACGTTGACTACTAGTAGTAACTGGTTACTTAATATATCTTTGGAGATTTAACATACAAAACATATGATCATCTTATAACATATGATATTTTGTTATGGATCAAACTACCCAACAGTATATAAAATAGTAAAAATGTGGCTTTACTTTAAACAGTCACACCAAAAATATTGCATACACAGTAATCAGCAATAACAATCCAGTATTACAATATAATAACTGACAGGAGTCTGCCTGCATTATGAGTACTTTTTCTTTTTACTGGTACATATTCATGCTCATACTTCTTTACTTGTACTTCAGTAACATTTTGAGTGCAGGACTTTTACTTTTCTAAACACCTGAAACTGCCTCTAGGATGCACGTGAGTGTGTTTGTATATGTGACACTGAAAGGCCACAACAGCTGAAGTCATGCCACAGCCCGAGTCTGAGTGACTCAGACTGGGGTTTCTTTGAACACCCATCTGGCCATGGCCATTCATCACTGGGCGTGAGAATAAAGTATAAAGCGCTATAAATATAAAAAAAAAAGTTCCATTCTGAGACACATAAAGAGAGACATACTCAACAACATTTTTTACTTGTTTATCTTAAATCTACTTGTTCTTGTATTTACCTTCATTCATAAGTAGACTCAGTACTTTGACATACTGTTATATTATTATTATTATTATGTTAATTATTTCCACATGCATTCTACGAGATGGTGCATTTCAAGAGGAATGTTAAATAATGTTGATGTGCTCGTCTGCTTGGGCTCTTATTTATATAGTTGACATAAGACAACACAAAGCTGATGTCTTGTATGTGCTAGCTTGCATTTATAATGTGTCCTTGAAGTCAAGTGAGAGCAACAGGAAGTGATTCTGATTTGAACGCCGTCATATTGTAAACATGCAACATACATGTTGCACTGAGACCTTTCTTCAGAACAGCCGTAGGTGCTGACTGTGATAATGGTCGCTGCTGATGTGCACGTACTCGCCCTTCAGTTCCTCCATACATCCCATGGTGGGGCCTCTAGAACATAACACAGCTCACTTGGCTGGGTACCATTTCGTGTGTGTTACCACTTTTGTCACCGACCGTTTCCTGAAATGTGTTCAGATGTTTACCTCAGTCGATGTTAAACAATCACAATTAAGTTATTTCTTATATTATATCTCCTGCACCACGCCGAGCAGCTATTTAACGCTTATTTTTACCCCGAGAAGTGGTAAAGTTGCTGCAGTGAGACGAAATGGAACGAAGCCGCCATATCCGTTTCTAGAAGACACGTCATCCCGTCTGTTGATGCGGTCCTGAGGAGGGAGGAGACAAGGAGGAGTCAGCGGGGAGGTTATAAAAGCACCTACGCTGTTGCTCTTTCTCCACCTTCCACGCACTCACGATCAGGCGACACCCCCCTCTCGACCGTCCTCTGCGGCTTTTGAAGCAGTGGGTCAAACAACGACGCTAACACTGGAGCTGTAAAATTAACAACGGGGTAAGTAAAACAAACAAAAAAAAAAAATTCAAATTCAACTGCTATTCATTGATGGCGGTTGCTCATCCTGCCGCTTTGGTTGGACAATTTCAAATTCGACCGTTATTCGACGTTACGGTCTTAACCGTCGGCGACCGTTGTTTGTTAAAGGTAAAGCTGTCATAACCGTAATGACTCGGGAGCGGTTTAGCTAAACGGCCGTTAGCCTCCCTGCGGCTGTTGAAGCGGCCTTTACCGTCACGGTTTAACCGACAACGGTGTGTCTTTCCTACACATTTGCTCATCTTATCAACACTTGGTATTGTAACGAGTTTCATCTTAACGTGGCTTTTTTTTAAATGGCTGTAAGCAACCTAACAGCTAAGCTAATGTTAACTGTTAGACGTGGGTGGCGCTGTAGTTAACGTTAGCTGTTACTGTTTTTATTGCAACCTAAAGCGTGTGACACATTTTAGCTAAGGTCACTCTGCAGTAGTCGGGTTAATTTGGTTAACCTTTCATTTAAACATGGCGAAAATGTGGTGGTTTTTGTCCATGTCATTTGATTGCTGTGGTAATATGGGTTGTAACGCTGCGGTGTGTTTTGTATTGTCCTCAGGGCTCCCGTTTAAAGCGCCGCAGCAAGCTGACCAGCCAGCGCAGTGTGATCACTTGCGACTCTCTCTGAAGCGACTTTCTGTTTCGGAGAAGTGCAAATTGATATCCCCAAAAAGACCACTGCCGCCGCTACACATCCACCAACAATCCTCCTAAATCCAAGCAAAAATGGTGCAAAATAAGATCACCGAAGTCACTGGATTCCACCGCTCTTTCAAGGTAAATTTGAGATTTGTTTAGGGGGGAAATGCAGGTCTGCTATCATCATGCTTTTTAGGGGATTTTCTATAATCACAGAGCACATTCGTCAGCATGTATGAGAGGACCTCACCTCGCTATATATAAACTCATCTGTTGCTCTCCTACATCTTATGGCTGACAAACTATGTGGCCTGGTGGCAGTGTATGTTCAGCTAATGAAAGTGACTGGAGCGGGTGGCACGAAATGTGGCTCTTTTTTAAAAATCATATTTAGCAAGATTTATGTTTGTATTATGTCAGGATGGACTGCTCAAAGTCTTCGAATACTTTGTGGTGGTGGTGCATGAAATATTCATGGTTGCTTAATGAATGTCCACCCATCAGCTGATTTACTGTTTTGAGTCTTTCAGTTTATAGTTTCATGATGGGAGATAAGGGTCTTATAACTTATGACTAACGATACTTCCGCTCAACTAAAGTGCTCATTGATAAGATTACATAGATTAACAAGCATATTGTTTATTGTTCTCTAGGGCCAAAATCCCTTTGAATCTGATGACTTCACTAAAAATGGATCCCATCTTATTGATTCATCATTTAATTTTGATTCTTCCCCAAGACATGGTGAGTATTATGTGATTTGAGAACTAACTTTCTTATCAGTTCTGTCAATGTAATACTTTAGTTGCATCTAGTTCATTCATTGAGGCTGGATTCTCCAATTTGGCATAAATGTTCTGTTCCTCTAGTGTACTCAACAATAACAGTCTGATTGCTGTTTTTCTTCGCTAGCATATGATAATGTAGGCACTCATATTTTGACAGACATACCTTCCAGCCAGCCTATCGACATCCCCGATGCAAAGAAGAGAAACAAGAAGAAAAAGCGTTGCCGTGCAACTGATAGTTTCTCTGGACGATTCGAAGGTAAAAGCCTTTATTTCCACTATCATTATGTTGCTGTTATAAAAAAACTTTGCATACACACTGTATGGTGCATTTAGATTATGTTCCTTAATAGAATTGTGTGTTTTCTTAACGTGTGAAACTCTGCTACAGATGTCTACAGACTGCATGAAGAGGTACTAGGAGAGGGTGCTTATGCAAGAGTGCAAACATGCTTCAACCTCATCACCAACAAGGAGTATGCCGTCAAGGTAAGAAAGCAGACATTCTCACACACTTAATGGATGATAATATATTGATTATGTATTATAATAATTTATTTAAAAATGAGCATAATGCATGGTGTCTTGATTTTCTGGAGGTCAGTGCTCCTGTCTCAAGAGTCTGAATGGTTTAGTTGCTACATAACCTTGCCTGTCGTCTGTGTGGGGCACCATGGCTAGTGTTCAATATAGAGATGTTACATTCTAGGACATCACTCTGTTACGTAATTAACTTTGAGATGCTAGTTGAGTAATGAAATGCCATGGCACACGAAGGATGCCTGTGATATTACATGCGGTTGAAGAGCTAAATGTAAGAAGGCTCGGAAACTGCATTGTGTCAATGTCTCCTCCTTTTCCCTGGTCATTCATTAGAAATCTTGTAGAGGCAAGTTCTGATCCTGGGGTAGGATACTTATTTTCCTCTTCTTTAGTTCAGCTCTCTATAGTGGGTGTCTGCAGGCTCTCATCTGTGTTGTGCTACTGCTGCAAAAAATGTTTTCTCTTGCTGCTGTTAGACACGTCCCCTCACTGTTATTACAGATGGCCAGCCTATCGCAGAGCTGGGAGGGAAATACCCACCCCTTTTCTTTACTCCTATTGCCTACAGAGGCTGCTCGTTTTGAGAACACTGTGTACTGGTAACTGTGCCAAAACAAAACTCACAAAGGAAGGAGGGGTGCTGGGTGAGGGTTGTGACCCAGGGTGTTTACACTGCTTTGTTCTCCTTTTTTCAATCGGTACAGTTCTACTTTTTTAATTTTTTTATTGTCCAAATGGGGTGCGGACTTGTGAATACATGTCTTGACTTCCTTGTCCCACTTTTTTATATAATTCTCATTTCCTCAATTTTGGAAGAAAACATTGCAAGATTTTTCTTTGCTAAACTGTTGAAAAGTAGAACTGGGGTTTGTTTTTCTTTTTGTAATTTCTTGACTACTAATCCCATTGGGACACTAAACAAACACCAAGTTACTTTAACTTTTAATAATTGTTATTGCGTTTTACTTCTGTTAAAGTTTGAATTAAGGCTGGTTCCCCATGGAACAAGTGTCCATATCATACCAGTTAATATTTCAGTGGAATGTGAGGACTCATGTGACAATGATCTGTTGGTGTTGTTTACCCCGGGATGGTTTGGTAGATCCCTGGGGACTTTGCCGTTCTAGAGGAGGAGGCACGAGGGTTGGAGGTCATTTAGGAGTTAGGAGGGGGCTCCTGCCAGATGTCCTGTCTCACCCCAGTCTGGAGGGGGAGGGGAGAGTTGCATGTGTGGGCTCCTTGTGTTGCAATTGCAACAAAAGCCTCTGAGCACCAAGGGTGAGCAGAGGGCTGTGCAGTACATGCCTATCTGAAGCCCTATTTCTCTTATAAATCCTTCTCCTTTTTAAAAAGGTATTATTTCCAAATCCTGGGTTGATGTTTGAACATGCAGCGTGACTTAGTTGGGCCTTGTTTTGCAGCAGAATGTTGTGATTCTGATCTGCGATTTTGATAAACAACCATAATCTAGTGCTTCTGTAATAACTGTCCACCTACTTATCATTTTGATAATGCATTTGTCAGCTATGTTTCGCAGTTTCTTTTTTAAAAATCTACATCAATATCAGGGTGTGAGGCTTGTAAAGTCATTGGGTGAAAGTGAGCTGATTGGGGGCTGTTTGTGCTGCTGACTCAGACTGGAACAGTACAGAGGCTTTGGACTGCTCACAGGCCTCTCGTCTGTCTATTAATCCTGGACACGCACTGCAACTCTGGCTCCACTGGGCTTCAATAGCAGCTGTAATCCAGCTACCAGGAAGAGAAACATGCACAGCCTCCCAAGCAGACAATAACCAACCAGGGCTGGAAAATTCAAGCCTTTTGCTTTGGTGTCAGCAGTCTATCTTTCTGTCTCTCTTGGCAGGGCATCGTGCAGCTGGTGGTGGCCCCTCGGTGGTTTAGTTCCAGGCAGCACAAAGCTATATTTAGCAAGCATTTTCTTTTTTTCTTTTTTTTGTAAACAGTTTTGAATTAACCCATGGGGTGTTTTAAAGAACACGCATGGCTCCTTAAGAGTGCTTAAGATTTTAAATATGGGTTACCCATGAAGTGCTAAATATAGAGATGCTGTGACTTCTTATATTCTCATTCAGTTGTCTCTGCTTTGGCAGGCAGCACTGAAAGTAGTTTTAAAAAATGCTGGACTGGAAGGTAAAAATGTTTCTAGGGCTCTGTATATGGAATATAAAATCTGTGCCATACAGTAAACAACCACGTGTGGGGTTTTGTGGTGCAGAGTGAGGGGACGTCCTTCAACCGAACATTAACTCACAGATGTTTGGCACTGTTCTCTATTTTTTTTTTTTTTTTTTTTCTCTTCTTAAACCATCAGAGCAATTTCTTTTTGATGTCCTTCATCATACTGCTGTGGAAAACATGGGAGTCAGATGTATTTGTTCAGTGGCATATTTTTTGATAATATGACTGAAATATAATGTTCTATTCCAGATCATTGAGAAAAGACCGGGTCACAGCCGCAGCCGTGTCTTCCGCGAGGTTGAGATGCTCTATCAGTGCCAGGGCCACAGGTAATGTCCTTTTTGGAACAACTAACTAAAGTAATGCCACCTGATGAATGTACCACAATCTGACTCACACAATTTGAGCTGAATCTTATTCTGTTGAAGCCCCTCAGTCCTCCTGCTCCATAGTGCAGAAATCACCTTAAATGCTCATAGTGCCGTTTTTCTCTTCTGTAGTAACATCCTGGAGCTGGTGGAGTTCTTTGAAGAGGAAGATAAATTCTACCTGGTGTTTGAAAAGCTTAGAGGAGGTTAGTGAATTATAGCTGATGCAGGATGCCTGTATCAGATCTTTATTTATTTTTAAACATTCCTGTAATATATGTACACAGCCAAGTCGGTAACCAATGGTTTGTGGGAAAGCATAATTTCTATACGTTTTACTTGTAAATGGGGCTGCAATACTCACATTTTTGTCCCCAATAGGGTCGATCTTGGCACACATTCACAAGAGACGACACTTCAGTGAACAGGAAGCCAGTGTTGTCGTGCAGGACATCGGCAGCGCTCTAGATTTCCTGCATAACAAGGGTAAGTCCACGCGTACAAAATGTCAAGAAATGTTATTACTCCTCATGATCACCAAAAGGCCCAACAATCATGACATTGTTTTTTAGTATTAAACTGATGTATAAAAAACACATTTTACCTTACTCTGACATGGTGGCCGGATCTTTTCAATACAAAGACTGTTTTCTATCTTTTTCTAGGAATGGCACATAGAGACTTAAAACCTGAAAACATTCTCTGTAAGAGTGCAGACAAGGTGAGTTTACCACAAACATGTTTGAGCCCAATTTGTCGAAAGGGGCAACTTCTTTAATAATTAAGTGTGATGAGGTTCTCTAAAACGATGATGATATGAGCCCTTGCAATGATTAATGATGGTGGAAATATGTCTCCATAATTGGATATTCCACACAAAATAATGTTTTTGAATTTATCAACATTTAGATGAATTTTAAGGATTCTGAACTTGTATCTCTGTCAGATTTCCCCAGTCAAGATCTGTGACTTTGACTTGGGCAGTGGCATCAAGCTGAACAGCGACAGCTCTCCCATCTCCACCCCTGAGCTTCTCACTCCTGTAAGTACTCCTGTATATTGTGCTTGCTTTGCTTGCCAAACAGTTAAGACTTTTCTAAATGGAATGGGACAGTGCTATTGAGTGGAAAGGCATGTCAGCGACGTAGGAGTATAGCTATTGAAAGTAGGATGGGATCAATCTGTATAATGGTCTTGGTCACATTTCTCTATAAAGTAGTTTGTGACCTTGTGGATAAGTAGGGTGACTTAAAACAATGCCTTTATCAAGTCAAACTGGCTGGTTGCCTATTGGGCAATCTGGCAGCTTTTACCCTCCCTATCATGCTGAAGTATCAGCAACACATGGATAGATATCACTCAGTTTAGCGTCAATGTCCCATGAGTTTGGGGGTTACTCTCCTGCTGTTGTCACAACACAAATCAAGTCCTCTGAACACTGCCCTGAAAACCCCTTGCAACCTCAGAGGAATGGTGAAGTTAAACTGGCAAACTTTCTACTTGTCAACACATACTGTCTGGGGGGGGGGCTGGATAGATGGACTGGAGCAGGTGAAGGATGGCAGTTTAGCTTGCAGGAATGTAGTGGTGGGTGTTTTTTTTTTTTTTTTCTTCACTGGTAACTTCATCTTCCTTTAGCAGAACTAATGGATAGAGCCCATCCCTGAACTATTTCAAGGAGAGAGTTTTGCATTTTTGGCCCCAAAACTCTCCTAGTCTACATGGACTTCAAATGTTGGGCCTGAATGATTATGTGCCTTTGGTGCAGTAGGGTGTACGTGTTTATTTGATATGGCCTGCCTCTTTACCATTTTATCCCTACGGTTTGTTGTCCATAACCACAAAACTTAATCTAATGCAAAGATTACAGTGGAAAAAAGTGTGCCAAAGGGCATGACGCACAAGGCACTTGAATCATGTCCTGTGGTATGAAGTTACAATAAAACCTAAACACTCCAACTCTTGTTCATTTCCCTTTTCTCTTGTGATATGAGAGAAAAACATCCACCCTCCTTTCTTTCGGCTTAGTCTCCGCCCAGTGGCCCCAACCACGCTTGTGCTTGTCTGCGCTTTCTTTATGTTCATTATACAAAGGCTGTGCATAAGGCTTGTTCTAGAAATGTTAGTCTTTCCTCCTATACCTAGCAACTGAGATGTGATTGGCTAGACCAGTGGGTGGGGGAGGGTAACTGGGAGGGACAAATACCCAGTCTGCTCATGCGCACTGTCTTGTTTTCGTTGCCTTGATGCAGGAACAATGTTATCGGATTTTCATCTCACTATTGCCCCCCCCCATAACCACATTCCAATAGTTGCTGTTGCAGGATATAACGTGCTTCGCATTTATTGCTTATGTTCCTAATCCAACCAAATGTGTTTTTAATCAACGTTATCTGAGGGCTTTAAAAAAAAATGTACGTTTACTGTGACTGTGTGCTCTCTAGTACAATGGAGAACACGGAAGAGCAATAGGACCGTTTCTAGGAAAAAGCTTATTTTTGTTTCCTAAGAACTGTGCACAAGTGACTGCCTGGCTGTCTGCTTGCTGTAAAATACATCTGACTGTTTGGATGTCAAAGCTTATGTGCAGCAGTTGGGAACTGGGTGGAACTGCACAATGAAGTGCTACAAAGAGAGTGTGTGTGTCATCAGTGGTGTCAGGAAAGCCCCAGGTTGCAATACCAACACATCATGTGGTTACAGCAGCTGATGAGCACGTATATCTGCAGCTTACGGGAAGGTTTGAAGAGGATGTAACTGATGCAAGTTCTCAAGGTGTTTGCTGCAGCAGCACAGGAAGAACAAATGTGAGATTGCTGTTATTTCACTGCCCCCCTTTCAGCTCTTATCACTGGCAGTCCTAGACTGACTATCTTTACCCTGACTTGTTTTGATTGGTGGAGTATTAGGGTGGCTTTGAAACAAGATTAGCCTCGATGGCAGTTTTTTTGATGGTACACCTATCTCATTACCTTTCAGTTTTGGGGCACCTTGGTAGGCAAAAAAATCCTATTTATTGTTTGTTATTTCTGCAGCAGCGCCTTTTGGCCTGAATCCTGGGGGCTTGTCTGTGGAGGCAGTTGCCCCAGACATGATTATGTTGGTGCAAACGTGGGGGTTGGGGTATTCTCTCTGACAGAAGCAGCTTTGTCTGAGATGAGATTCCTGTGCAGCAAATTTCATTACATAAGGGTGCAGCAGGGTGGAGGAGGAGTTAGGAGACAGCTGGGATATGGTACTGGGACACGATGGATGCCCGCTCAATGTAAACATGCTCGCCCACAGATGGAAAGCAGGATATAGGCCAGACGGCTTTGCAAAGATGCAGGCCTTGGTCTGGACAATGCTATTACTTACGTTTGTAGCTGATCAGGCAAAGGATGGATTTAACAGGTATTCTCAGAGCAGGTTCTCAGAATTTACCATTAGTTTTCTATATTTAGGACCTCTCTAGAAATCTCAAAGAATCCAAGCTCTTGACATGAAACCTTAAATTACTATAAAAGTTCTTGTTAAAGTTGTTGGAATAAGGGAACAATGAAATATTTGTCCTGCTGTACTAGCAACCTGCTGCTCTTTTCCTTTCCTAAAGTATTGAAACAGCGTTTGGCGTTTTGTTTCTAAGTTGCATAACCTACAAGGGCTCAGTCCAGTCTCTGGCTCTGCAGGACAACCAATCCTCTTTCCCTGCTCAGTGTTTGGCCTAATTTCTTTCTGAGCTAAATAACAAGGTGCTGTCAGTGCTGAGCCAACCCTTGCCCTCGGCCTGTTCTGCCTGGCTTGTGTACAGCTGTATGGTCGAAGTAGTGAGTCACTGCTGCTGCCTACGCACGCTAACCTGCTTCATTATAGTCCTTCCTACCTCTACCCTTGATATGTAATTGTACACAATGTCCCTACTTAGCTGTCCTTAACACATTGAGAAAAGCTGTATAGCCCATTTTAAACTAACCGATCACTGCACATAAGCATGTGACTGTCACATAGGCTGCCCCCCTCCCACTGCGCAGCTCAAGAGTAGGCTCCAAGCTTTGACACTTGCAGACACGAGGTATCAGCTGAACGAAGGAATGTGGGCAGCAGCCAAGAGGCTTTTGTTGCTCAACTCTTTTCCTTGCTATAGTTGCTGCTTTATGTTATTCCTTGGGCTAACAAACTTGTGTTTTTTGTTTTCAGTGTGGCTCGGCAGAGTACATGGCGCCTGAGGTGGTTGAGGCCTTCAGCGAGGAGGCCACAATTTACGACAAGCGCTGTGACCTGTGGAGCCTTGGCGTCATCCTCTACATCATGCTGAGCGGCTACCCACCCTTTGTAGGCCGCTGTGGTGGTGACTGTGGCTGGGAATTAGGGGAACCCTGCCACACCTGCCAGGTAAGAATTTTGTAAGACTCATTGTGCTGGACGGTAGTGAATTCTAAACAATGCATCTTCTCCATCGAGGTCAAAGTAACTGATGGTACGTGTTTTTTAATGTCCTTTTCTAGAACACTCTGTTTGAGAGTATCCAGGAAGGAAAATACGAGTTTCCAGAAAAAGACTGGGCTCACATCTCCTCAAGTGCCAAAGACCTAATATCCAAACTTCTGGTTCGGGACGCCAAACATCGCCTGAGTGCCAGCCAGGTGCTGCAACACCCCTGGGTGCAGGGGGTAAGTCTAAAATCCTTTTTCATTTCATTTTCATTCTCTGTTTCGGGTTAGTTAGTGACTTATCTTTTTGTTTATTCAGGGTGCATCTGACACTTTATCGACATCCATCCTGCATCAAAGGTGAGAAAACATTAGTTGCAGCTACAGCAGACTGTATTCCCTTTAAAATATTTACACCTTGTATTAAATTTGCTCTAATCTTGTCCTTTTTTTTTTTTTTTTTTTTAATAGAACCAGCAATGCCAGGGATCTGACATTCTTTGCTGACAAGGCCATGGCTGTGAACCGGCAGCTGGCTGAACAGGATGGCATGGAAGACCAGCAGCAGCAGGAAGTCCCGTTTGTCATTACCGCTACTGGCTCTTCTGTTCGCCTCTCTCTTTCTTCCAACTCCAAGCTGGCCAGGCGCAGGCAGCAAAACAGCCAGCCCAAGGGAGGGCCCGTCTCTGCTGCAGAGCTTCGCCAGCTCCTGGCCCCTCTCGTTATCGTGGGAGACTGTGCCTGAACTTTGTCAACCCTGACCTCCGACCTTCCGTAAAGATTAAAGTCCAGATCGAAGACTACCCTGAGACTCTCTTGCTCCCCAATACTGGCCCCCCTCTCTGACTCTAGCTGGCCTTGGTTCTTCTGCCATTCAGGCTTTCTTGCCTCGCTGTAAAGGGAGATGCTGCTTGCAGCCCTTCCTCTAAATGCCTTCTGCCCTTCTGCAGCACTTCTGAAGCACAACAGCCCAGGGCCTGCATAT
>CALSCE010010686.1:2691187-2724867 GCA_943593645.1 Bovichtus variegatus | reverse complement strand
CACACACACACACACACACACACACACACACACACACACACACACACCAATGTTGGGGAAGAGGGCCAGTTAATGATTTGGGAAAGGGAAGTATTTCCTAAGCTATGTTTTATTTTTCTTCATAAAACTCAGTTCAGAAGAAAGCCGAACACTTATTTTCGAAACAAAGCTCAGACACCAAAGGACAACCTGTTGTGCTGCTCCCACGTTACAACTGGATCCACTGTGAATTAATTTATCTGGAATGTTCTTTGCCTGTATGTTTATGCATGAATGGTCCATCTGCAGATACGTACAAGCTTATGCAATATGCCAAGATGAAGGCTGTTCCTGTCTCGAAGGGATTCATTATAAAAGGGGTTGGAAGGGCTATAAGCCAATGCTGTCCGTGCCTGGTGCGGCCCATTAATATGGCTGGGGACTTCAAAGATTATTTTTGTCTCCATTTAAGATAAATTCCTCAACACTGAGCCTCCTCTGTAAATGTCTGAGATAAAACACGCACTCATCTAGATTGGTGGCCATGCACTTAATGCTCCCAGAGCAAAGAATGTTTGTCTGTACCCAGCCGGCCACAACTTACTCTTGCACCAATTCATACAGTTTATAACATGCCAAATTATCAGTGGCCACATCATTCAGTGTTTTATACGAGACCATCAGGCAAGTCTAATAGTATTTGAATTACACTATTGTACTTGGTTTGTGACACATGGCCACCCCAAAATTCCACTTCTGAGCTAGCTCTTAAGTATATCTGGTATGTTGGTACAAGCTAACTATTTCAAATGGCTAAGCAAGTGAAACTGGGTCTGTTACTTTCATTGTAAAGAATTAATGACATGTCTCCTTGCCACAACCAGAACTTGTAAATTATTTTTTTTTTTGTAATTTTTGTTTCTCCAAATCAATGAATTAGATTTAACCTTGAATATTTTGGCAGTAAAGGTTACAAGCACATTGCCGATGTGACCGGAGTGTCATTTATTTGTTTATTGAATACTTTTTTTTTTTTTTTTTTTTTTAAACCCCCAAAGGTTCATTGTCTTGTGTTTGAGACACCCCTTTCAAAAATAATCACATTAGAAATTCTCATTACAAAATAAGAGGCAGATGAGACTTTTAAAAAGAAACTTAAAAAAAAAAAAAAAAGAGGAAACATTCCACAAAAAAAAAGAAAAACGAAGTCTTCCGGACGTGTAGCTGTATTAAGTTTACTTTACTTTTCATGTTCGAAAACTCCATGTCATTGTGCCACACTGATTTATTTTATTTTTTTTCTCCTTCCCATTTTTTTGTATGGCTGTTGATAAGCTTTTATTTTCTATGATTTTCATGCAGGTTCAGGTGAAACACCGGATGTTTTCCTTGTTTTGTGTTTTTAAAAGTTCAGAGTATGTGGTGTATAAGGTGAGATGGGAAAGTGTTTTTTGTTAAGTTGATCTGGAGCGTTCATGCCCAGTGAAGGAGAGTTAAGTTTTACTTTGTGTAAGAGTTGGCAATAATTTTTTATTTTCTATTCAGATTAAGTTGAAGTTCATTCTGAAACTGATTGGTAATGGACCGGTGATGAGGTCTCGCAACACTGTAACCATTTCACCAAAGAGGGTTCAAGTCTTGAGCATGTGATCATTATCAAGAAGTGGGGACTTCTGATTGCCCATGTCCTGTTGCCAGCACTGCAGCGATGGTACTCTGGAAATGGCTCTCTTGGTGTCATTATGCTGATTATAGGACACTGTAATAGTTCTAAAATACCTTTCTACAGATGCATCGTTATGGGTTTTATGTCTTATAATAAGACTTACTTGAATTTGTGTATGCAGCTGTTTCTTCTCCATTTGGGAAACTACTTTGCTATCGGTAATCTCAAAGCATTAAGCTGCTGATCAAGGCAATCTTGGGGTTACCTAATACAGTTCAGTATTCTGCCTTTTTCTCCCTTTTGAGCATCAGACGAGTTGGTCCCTACTTTTTGAGGGGGTTGGATACTCAAACGCACAGATTTTGGCCATACTCTAATCTGAATGGTATAAGAGTTTCTTGGTCATGACCATTTCTACTTTTGTCAAATGGCAGTAGCTTTTTTGGACTGCCTTTTACTGGGGGGGATAATGGGACAAAAGGATATCCTTATGCCTCGCAATTTTTATATTGTAAGTCATTTTGAAGTAAGGAAGTGTTAAAATCCAGTCATTCATTCAAATGGACAGTCCATCAACCTCCCCACAATTTGAATGTAGCCCACAGGCAAAAGCATTTACAATCCAGCAACATTGATCAAATGTTTTATAAATTGTTCTTTTCATGGACATGGTGTGGGGGTTATTCTGTCGGCGTTGATTCAGTACTCAAATTTTTTTTTTTTAAACATTGAATTGCGCCATCATGTTCATGAGCATGCATCCTTTTTAAATACAAAACATTGATTTAAAATAAGCACTTTACTGTACCATGTGGATGATTGCAGTTCACTCAAGGCAACATTTATGACAGTTGCTCCAGAATTTTGTATTGTTTTTCTAAAAAAAAAAATAAAAAAATGCAATAAAATGCTTTAAACTACACTCTGATTACTGTGTGGTCTTTGCTTAAAGGGCTGAAGTGAAAACGACTGTTCCCGGTTAGGAGCTCTTTCCTGTATCACTAGTTTCATATTAACTAGAAGTCTTGTCTTCTGGCCAAGGTTGAGGCAGTTTCATCTGATTCTGTGCTGTAAATGCCCTAATCAGTAACACGCCCTGATATCTGAGCCAACTATGTCACATGTGTCCTTGGCTGTTGGTAAATATCAGTTAAACACACACACATACACACACTCACACACGTGACGGGGATTTTAGTCACACAGCTGCTGTGGGGAATATTCCTGAGCTGACAAGACTGATGCAACCTGCTGCAAGAGCTGCACCTCCTGTGTGCCACCTCATGATCTGCCTGGAAATACAAATTCACTTCTGCTGAATTGGCTAAATGTCAATGTGTTGCAGTTAAAATCAGCTGTATAGACCAAAAATGTCAGTGAAGCGACATTACTGGTATTACTTCAATGATTATAAAATGAGTTTGGTCCAAATAGGTTTAAGTGATGAAAATCATAAATAGAAATACCATCACCAGAGCAATCAGCACCAATAACCATGTGTGCTTGATATCCTATTAATTATTCGTTACATCAGTTATTTGATCTATCAATTCATCTTTTGTTTAAAAAATAAAAATAAAAAATGCCCATCCCAAGTTCTGAGAAGCCAATGTGATGTTTGACTTGTCTAAACAGTCCAAAACACTCACTTAAAATGATATGAAATCAGAGAACTCATCTTCATATCGTGTAGCTGGAACCAGGTAATATTTGGCTTGTTTGATTAAACGAGTTGAACACAATTAATCAAAACAATAAATTCCAGCTCTACAGTCAAAGTATTATTTTAACAGTGAACACATTTATATTCGAGACATCATGAGGATTCCTCCATTCTGCCTCTTAATTTTTTTTTTATTTACTACACTGCAAAATCAAATTAAGGAGCAAAAGACACACAAAAACGGTTTATTATGCAACTTCTATTTCAACATTGCAAACGTCATAAGGCAGGAGGAAATGAAATGATGCAATAGCAGTGTTTTCTGTACAACCTCCAGAGATCATGTGTGATGAGCGACCTCAGGTGTGGTCTCCCTCTAGTGGAGGTTTCCACCGCTGCACCACACGGCCAGGATTATACTGAGTATCCTCTTGGTATTTAGGTATGATAAACAATGTTATAAAAAGATGGAGATTATATCCTTACCCAATAAAGTAGGAAGAACATTTGATTATTTAAAGTGGTTACATCAAACATTAAATAAGAAGGGAACAGATCCACAGATCATGAGATGTCCAGTCAGGAGATTCAATTCTCAGATCTGAAGAAATCCATTTCTGTCAGATAAGAGCCTATAAAAAAAAATAAATACTTCATGTGCATACTGGTTGATACATCTTTTTAAATTCCATTTGCTTTCATTGCTTATTTTTCTATCTTAAAAGCAATCTGTAACTTAAGTGCTAAACATATAAAGTTCATTACATCATTTGTTTACATCCTGATGGAATGGGGATATACGGATATGAGCCCAGTAACTGGAAATGTTAACAAAGTAAGTAGCTTACATTTAGAAAGAAAATATTTATGCTGGACCCCAATATTACTTTAATTTTTGTCCAAAAGAGGCTCCATTTGTGTACCTAAAGTATACGGCTCAGTATGAGTTTACAGTGTCAGTAGTAGGTTTAATGTTTTCCTGTGAACTTTTCTGGGTAAGTCATTTTAATCGTAATGAATCTCAAGTCATAAATAAACCACAAGAACAGTGTGAAGTAATGAAGTAATGCAGTTACCTGGTTTTCCTTTTCGTCTCACAAGAGTCCTGAGAAAACCAGCAAAGTATTCATGCACTGATGTCACTTACAAGACACTGCAACATGTCAGCTTTAAGGACGAAACCTGCACCTGGACTTTGTTTCAGCAGGAAAAGCACAGGTGTCACTAATTACATTAACGATGGCTTCGTTATCTTCAGGTGTGCCAGCCTGAACCAAAGCTTCATCAACGTTATAATTTACACCTGTGCTTTACCTACTTTCACTGTATCTGTGATGCAATAACAATATATTATAATATAAATGTACTGTAAAGTGATTCCAGTATGTTTCAGTGCCATTTTAAGAGATTCAAACATATTTTTGATATTTAGTCAAATGCGATTATTTTTGCCAGGATAATTGTGACATTAAATGATCATATTGTCTCATGATCAATTACTAGTGTTTTCAGTTTTATTTTTATTTGGTTCAAACTTGTAGCTTTTTTTACATTTACATTACATTTAAAACATTCAGCTAATTGTGCGGGTCTTAATCATTCTTCTAAACACACTGTATACTTTCTAAATTCTCTAAAGATATGTACTTTAACAGTAGGTTACTTCCTACCAATGAAACTGTGATATTAGAAGTATTGATTCTTTATTGCAGAAAAGTAAAGGAAGCATTGTACAAACAGGTAGCATGAAATTCAGCTTTAACATCAACTTCAAAAAGGTAATTAATGCAATAATAGCAGTGCAAAAAGCAGATGACCAAACATATAAACCAAAGGACATACATCAGAAGCTTATAAAAAGATACTTATGAGTGCAACAACTTTAGAAATGTCTTGTTTTGATGCAATTTAACAGAGTTGAAATGATACCCTTCAGTACTTTTAACTATCCAGGTAACTGATGCCCTGTTGAGGCTGAAGAACGTGAAAACAAAAGTTCACCAGCTGACAGAGTTCCAGTCATTACGTCACTGATTACCTGCCCAGTCATGATGGTCGGGGCTGGGCTCGGATTGAACCACCTGGTCAGTCTGAAGTGCACAAAAAGCCTCAACACGCGTTAATCTGAAGTTTGAGAGTCGAGCTGGAGGTAGGTATCATGGAGCATTTTAGGAAGTATTTTTTTTATTTATTTATTTTTTTAAAGTACGTGTCAGGAGATCTGTGATTTTAATAACAAGGAACAAAGAAGTTAAGTCTTTGGTTGAATGAATACTTAAACATGAACTATACAACAAAATGTTTTTAAAAAATGTCACCCTTCCTATTAAGGTAACTGACCTTCAGTAAATGTATAGATGTGCTTATTTCAAGTTTTTTATTTTATTTTTTTTAAAAGCATTTAAAAATGCTAGCTATTGTTAAAACTGATAAGTTGGCACATGTGCTCAGGTAAATGTAATGTCAGCTTTTAATTGATCAATTTAACATTTTTAAATGAGTAGTTTGACAATTTGGGAATTGCATTTTATTTACAGCTGTGTTAAGCTTCATAGTTGACACAAGAATAAGGGTGGTGATATTCTTGACCATAATTTAAAAAAAATGCTAATATTTGTCCCAAAAGATCGGAAGTATTCCTCTTTTTAAAAAAAATTTTTTAAATGACTTTTCATAGTAGGAAAAGCAGAGCTGACATATTGTGTAACTATTTTACCAACTGCATCTTAACATTTATAAAGACTCATTGTTGGGATTGCATGTCATATTTTGCATGTTTACTTTTTTTTTTTTTAAATTGTTTTAATTGCTTTATGTATGGCTACATGTACTAATGAATAATGGACATAGTTGTTGTATTGTACTAATGTTTTGCTTCCTGTTTCCCTGCATGGCATCTGCACAGTCTTGAGTTTGTTCTTTGCAGTCTTCTGTAACTTTTAACCACCTCACTGGTTTCAAACGTCTCCCACTGCAGCCAGCTGACCGACACATTCACTACAGCAACTGTGTTCTTTATAAATGAATAAATTAAATGAAACTTTAGGATGACTGTTGCATAAAGTGTCCCAGTATGCACAACAGGACTACACCCTCAGCCGTCATTAATGTCATTAAATGCACACGTGCTTTTCTTGCTGTGACGTGTCAAAAATGTCTGCTGTGAAAAAGTTGCATCTGATAGAAAATGGAAAGTACATCCGGTTCTCCTCATCCTCCCACCCGTGGACTTCAAGACCAGCCCCTCACTAGCTTCATGTGAAATAAAATGTTGAACAACTTGTCTCTCTTATTTCTGCAAAGCTGACTGAGCGCGTGTCACAATGAGGCGTGCACGCGGATGTTTCTACCACATGCTAATTAACACGAAGCTAATGGTTAGCAGGAGGCCAAGTAAGGCAAATGACTAAAAGTTGAAAGAAAAAAAATAAACTTAAATCTTAAGGAACTCTTATGATTACCTGGTAAAATACCACCTCACGTTAAGATCAAATGTGTTGGCTTTAAAAGTGGAACTCATTGGCGAACGTGCGGTTCGTGATCGCTGCAAAACTTCTACCGTTATTAACCGTTTACGACCTGTGACGTCAAGCAGCGCGACATTTGTGAAGTAACGCGATATTTCATCCCCCCCGACCAATCCAACATGGCGCCGTAGGGACGTTGTTATTGTTCCGTCGCTTCTTCAACCTCTCGCAGTACGACGAAAACTACGCAGATAAACGGCCGAGCTTCTTCGTGCGGGCATGAGAGGAACATCTTGGGATAATGCTAAGATCCACCGGCTTCTTCCGGGGGCTTGACTGCCCATTTTACACGGAATACAGCGAGGGAAAAGGTAGCAGAAATGGGTGTAACAGACCGTACTGTCACTTCAGGCACAGCCAGCAGAGACGGGCGTCCTACGGAGCTCCAGCAGATGTTAAAAAGCAAAGAGACCTCCACTCCGCACAGAAAGGTGCTGAGTATTGTTTTACTAAATCCACAATTGACTTGAATACTTTAACGTCTCCGGCAGCGATGGAGGACGTGTGTGTGGACTGGACCACAGTGTTGAAAATATGTCGAAACTAATAACGGTGAAAAGTGGATTTATGTGCAAGTAACCACACTTAAATGCACCTTATCACATATATCCCCCCTGTTGCTGTAAACTAATGCAAGAAGTACAAGATAAAGTGTATGAAGCCCACACAAGGAAGTGTCAAGGAAACATGATGCGATGCATAATTCTTGTTAAGAACAATGCCAGTGTTATGTCACCAAGTCAATTTCCTCAACTGCACTTTGAGTATTTTAATTTAATCTAACTTTATACTCCACATTTGTCTGATGGCGTTAGTTACCTTTCTGGTTAGTTTTCCATCCCCTAAATGTCCAGTAAGAAACCATGTATCTTCAAATTCTGATGAAATGTTCCTTTATATGGGTTGAGAAAATTCTCCTTTAAGCGAAATAAACTTAATTTTTTTTGTCAAACTTTTTTCTTGTATTTGACCCCAACAAACAATACCATTCCCAGCGTCTTATAGATGCATATATTGTCATGTATGTGTTTTTAACATTGAATGGCAACGTTTGATGTTCACCTCATGTGATGACACCTGTGTTATATATTTAACTCTCTGGATAATAAAATCCTCGTAGGAAGACCTTGAGATGTGGTGAAATGTAGGGATGCACTCTTCTGGTGCTGATTCTAATACCTTTCCTACATTTTAAAATCTGTATAACAGTCGACTACCTCCCTGCATAGAATCATTTGGATAAATAAGACAATACAGTATTATGCTGATTTTAAAATTTTGTGAGTTTCCTTATGTCACTGAATGAATGTAACTTAAGCAAAAACACAATTCCAGTGACAAAGAAACTGTTGTAATGTGCTTAATAAGGTCAATATTAGGCCAGACCGGATCAGTGCATCCCTAGTTAAATCTCCCAAAAAGCTAGTGAGTGGAGCTTTTTATTGTTTCATTGGTCAATGTGATTAAGCCTGTTTGTCTTACATCCTTGCAGAACAAGGTTATGATCCCTTCAACCCAGAAGTGGTGAGGCCCCAGGAGCAGCAGAATGGAAAGCAGGCTGCTTCAGGAGACCTCAGCGGTGCGCTGGAGCTGGTCAACAAGGCCATCGAGGAGGTCCGCAGCGAGGTGGAGAGGGAGAAGAGGAAGCTCTCTCGCATTGGGGATGAACCGTACGAGCCCAGCGAGAGTAAAAAGTTGTCTTTGCCTGATCCTGTTAAAAGTAAAACACCACCTTCACACATGGCTTATGACCCTGGGAGTTATCAGATGACATCAGGGGGTTATAATCCCACCCCTGGCTGCAGCAAGTATACCTTGGATTCAGACAACCAGGGGACCAATAGTAACTCCATGGAATATGTTCCTACTTCAGTGAGAAAGCCTCCATCTCGGACACACACACACCCACTCCCCTCTCCTCCCCCCAGTCCAAAGTACTCAAACAGCACATCGTCCTCTAAGTGTAAATACACTGTGGACAATTCAAAACCATCTACAGATATGGAGTATGACCCGATGTCAAACTACTCGGCAGGAATTGCAGCGAAAAGCAAGAGGCACCAGGTTGCACACGCTCTTAAGACGGAGCGGGGAAGGACACACAAACTATCAGATATGTCAGACGAGGAGTATGTTGTAGCTGTGAAAAAGCCACGGCAGCAGAGTATAGACTCAAAGAAGTACACTTTCTCTGACTCTGACGAGGAGAGCTCTGGAACAGAGTATCGACCCACCTCGCTTAGCAATCTCCAGCAGAGAAAAGGCAACAGAGGGTCACTTTGGGATGCTGTGGGGAAGGAGAGAAAAGAGAGAACTGAAAGTATGCTAAATGCACTGACACAGAGGAACAAAGAGGACTTGGCAGGGGACTCAGATGTCCAGGAAGATATTAAACAAAAGGAGAGTTTAGAGAAAAAGAAGGTGGCTAGTCGAACTAGTCACGAGAAAAGTGGCAAATCTGAGAAAGTGCATAAGCTTGTTAAGGAGTCTAACAAAGCGACTGGTAGTAAGAGTAGTAGCAGCAGCAGTAAAGACAAAGGGTCCATAAAGAACTCAAACCAGGACTCTGCAAAGAAAGAGAACAAGAGTCATGGAAAAAGAGACGATAGAAAAAACACTGTAAAGATTAAGACTCCTGATAAAGTTCAAAGGGAAGGTAGAGACGAAAAGAGAAGTGATGGTAAGATCAAAGCTGTGGAAAAAGTAAAAACGGACTCAAGCAAACGAGATAAAGATACAGAAAATGGTGCAAGGGAAAGCAAGAAACCCAAGATATCAGAGAAGGAAAAGGAACACAGCAAGTATAAAGACCACCAACACAAAAATGGTAAGCTTGATAGCAGTAAAAGAGAAAAGGATGCAAAGAAAATTAGTAAAAGCAGTTCTGTTGGCGGGAGCTGTAGTAGTAACAGTAAAGGGACTTCTGCAGTAAACAGTAAAGACAGGGCGAAGCAAAACATCGGCTCATCAAATGGGAAGAGACTCAAGGAGAAACGGCGAAGTCTGAGTCTCAGCCACGCCGATCTGTTCGGAGATGAGAGCCCAGAAGAGGTCGAAACAATTATGGTGGATGATGATGATGACGACGATGAAGAACCCGAAGAAGTGCTGGTGAGAAAATCTGCTGATGCTTTAAAGAGGGGACGTATGAACAAGAGAAAAGCGTCAGAGCTGACTCCATCGTCCTCTGACGATGAGGGCGATTGTGGCGTGGAGGGCAGCGGAGCAGGGGTCGACGAGGTCGATGGCGTTGGAATCGACTTCTCTACCTTCCAGGATGATCTGGACTTTGAGTCGGATCCCATGGAGGAGTGTTTGCGGATCTTCAATGAATCCAAGGATGTGAAGACGGAAGACAAGGGAAGGCAGGCCAAACAGGTATTTCTTTCTCGCCATTCTGTTGCGCTTTCGTTGTCTTTTTCATTTAACACAAAGATTTTTATTGTTAGTCTTATTTTGCAAATGGCAGTTAAACATGCTGTGATGTGCCCTCTCAGCCATCTAGGGATTCGGAGGAGGAGAGAAGCACGGAGAGCACTTTAACCACTCTCTTTCCTGGTCAAAAGAAGAGAGTCTCACATTTTGTTGCCAAAGGAAGTGTAAGTTTGTGACCTTGACTTCACTCTGTCTTTCTCCGTTATACAATGTTGTCCCAAGGCCAGTTTAAGTCAGTCAGGAGGGTCGAACGCTTGGTTTGTACCGAATATTTAAAAGCTTAATTCATAACGTTGAGATTAAACTTACCATTATTAATAACTTACAGAAACATTGCATTGCAATAGTCCACCTTCTCTGCAGAGCTCTGTCCTCGTCTCTAATTGTCTCAGTCCAAAAGTAAAAATATATTGAAAAAAGGTAAATGTAATTGTTTCCCAAAATTCCCAACATGTTTTTATCTGACGAAATATTCTGCTTCTATCAACATTTGTTAGCATTTAGCCTTTTTCAAAATCAACATTTTCACTGCTCTCAAGTGTTAAAACTTTATCACAGGACACAGCAATTCAGATCATTTTTGAAAAAGTAATTGTAAAATGAAAAAGTAATCATCACAAGGTGAATGTACACATTTGGCACATAGTGGTTATGTAACAGTATTTATTAGTGCATCAAAAAGTCCTTTGGTCACGATAAGTTTGGTTATTTCCACTTGAAGTCAAACCTCTTGGCTCATCACAGGTAGTGTTGGTGCTTTAGGAAGCTGCACAGTTATTTCAGAGCAAACAAGGAAGTGAACACTGAAAAAACAATGTGAACATATTGGCAGTGGGGGAGGTGTTGGGGGATTTCCATACAGGCTGTATTATTTAAATAGACCTGATTTGTCTGCGTTTCCTAGACAATGAGATATTTGGCAGTCTGATCACACACATGCTCTTTCTGGGTTGTGCTGTCTGCCGCAGCTTCTTTAAAGCTTTATTTCTTTATTTATTTTGGCCATGTCATTTTGAGGTAGACTCAGAAGAGTTCAAGTAATGGATAGAAAATCTGAATTTTGTGTGTTTCATAACTGATCATAAGTTAACTGTTTATTTGCTGATAATTATTACAAATATAGACCTAATTTACTCCTGTTGTTGTTATATTTGATCTAACCTATTAAACTAAAGATAACATAGAAAGATAATTGTAGAAATGCAGAATCTATATAAACGGTTAAGAAAACTTAAATGTTATAATGTATGAAGTGTGCAGCTTTGTATAAATAGCTGTCTGCATTATTTGATTTGCATTCACATCATCGTTACCAGACGCAGATGTTCCGCAGGGATGTAGTTTATATTTTATGTGCCATTACCGTACAGTTTAGTACTTAACAGGCACATTTAAGGTGCTTTAATCAAAACCACCTTGCAGTCACTGACGTCATTTCTGGTGCAGGAAGCCAAAGAATAACTTATTATTTGTCATTTCAGCATCATATGTTCTGTATTGAGAACAAAGCGTTCACCTTTTCTTTCTTTCCAAGATGTTTTTACTGAAATCTTTAGCAGAAGTTTCAAGGGATTGTGCAAATATATTCCACATTGTTATAAAACACACACCAATGTAGTATTATATAAAAGTAACAGCAATGACAATAACAACAGTAATAAAGTCCCACCCCCTCGATTATCTAGAATAAGTATAAGGCACAATGTTTAGGATTAAATAAAACTAAAGAACTCGCTATTTCCATGAAGTCAGGCGTTATTTTTCTTGTCAAGGATAGAGAGAGAATGCATGTCATAATGCATGTATGCTACTGGGTGTTATGCAACTATGTCAAATAGGGTCCCCTGGTCTTATAGACTTTCCTTTGAAAGCGTATCACCTCCAAGTTTAGGCAGGGCATTATGTCTCGCAGCCAAAGCAGTCGCTTTTTAAATAAAATGTGTTTCTGTTTCCATCAGACTGACGCACCTTCTACGGCTGTTGTTCGGCCGTACAAGAGACTCTCAGCCCAGGAGGTTTGCTACCAGCGGATGCAGATGGCGCAGCAACAAGCTGCTCAGCTCTCCGCTTCGGTCAAAGCTGCCTCAAAGAGCTCCAGCCCCGGCTTTTCTGGAGAGAAGAAGAGAATAGCGCACCGTCCCGGCCAGACAACATCCTCCAAAACAAGTACGAGTGCCTCCACTGTCCTATATTGTAGCAGGATTTATTTTTATTTTTACAAAAAGTTTACCACTTCTTTCCACTGATCATTTCTTGATCGAACTATTTTCACGGTTTAAGTAGAAAGTCTCATGTGTGTCTGACCAGGTCCTGCAGACGTTAAACCAGCTGCCAGTCGGGTGTTATCTCCCAGCCAGACCCATCAGACTGTCAAGCCCCAAACCACCGCTGGCATCTTGCCCAAGACCGTGTCCACTGCTACGCAGAAGAGAGTGGCACACACACCCACCATGAAGGTATTTACAGGCCGCAAAATGTACAGCTGCAGGTTGTTTTTCTGAATCTTTGTGTTGTGTTTTTGCGTCATGGCTGCCTCTCTGGGGCTGAGAAACGTTAGTTAATCTGTAAGATGTGATTTACTTCTCAATGTTGTCTTTCTGTTTCGACTTTTTCAGAGTAGTTCAATGAAGCGCCCCGTCATCCCCGTTGAGTTTGGGGCCAAAGTTCCCAACAACGTCCGCCAGCGCTACCTCAACACTTTCATAGATGAATGTCTCAAATTTTGCCCATCAAAGGACGTTGCCTTCCAGATGGTACGGATAACAGTTTTCACTATTTGCATCCAGAGTTTTATGTTCTTTATTCTGTCCCATCATACCTAACACATAATCCATGTGTAGTTTTGAAAAGGTCTCAGTAGGGATGGTTCTTTATGTAGAGAACGCTACACACTGACTTTAATGCAGAGGAGATGCAATGAGGGCTTCAGTTGAACAAGTCGTGGTTTTGACGGTGAAGTTTGACTGTTTCAGGCCCTTGACGAAGAAAAGCTGGTGTATGATCGCAGTAGCAGTAAGAACATCTACCTCAACGTAGCTGTCAACACTCTGAAGAAGCTCCGCAGCAGGATCAGCTCCTGTCCATCGCCTGTCACCAGTATGCCACCTTGTGCAGTATAACACACAGTATTGTATTTACTCATAGTCCACATGTATATGATGCGTTTGTTTCGTTGCATAAATTAAAAACCAACACACTAAACTAGAGATTGCATCAAATGTGCCAAATACAGTATATTGTGATAGTTATGATCCACAAACATGCTGAAAATGGTTTCAAGCACGTTGTAACTTTGTGTTTTCTGCGTGCTTTTCTGCAGAGGACCCGGCGTTAGGTGCCACCAGGAGGGTTCAGTCCCACGAGGAAGTTCTCGGAGGTCGTCTTGCTGCTACAACCAGCTTCACTGTCAACAGGATGGGTAAACAGCAGGAGGAGAAACTCATTGGTGAGTTAGATTTTTCTTGAATTTTCTTGAATTTCCTGAATCGTGTGGTCAGTGTTTCCGGTCCTCCATCTATAGAATTGTTTTGAACATATTTCTTGAACATGCTCTTTCGTGTCATTCTGTCTTCTTCAGTCTTCTGATCCAATCCCAACAAAAAAATGCGGATTATATCTCTTGATAAAATCAAAATAAGAAGATAAAAGAGAAAAATTTGAACAAACTGAAAGAACCTTTGTTGTTTGTGAAGAGTCATTACATTACATTACATTTCAGGTCATTTAGCAGACGCTCTTATCTAGAGCGACTTGCATTGAACTACCTACAGGGACAGAGCCCTGGAGCAACTCGGGGTTAAGTGCCTTGCTCAGGAGCTCAATGGTGGCAGCTTGGTATTGAACTCACACACTTCCGCTGATCTATTTGACTACTACTAGACCACTGGACACCACCACCCCACAGAGTCGAGACAGTTAACAGCGAAACTGTTCAAATAACCACGTGAGAACCTCCAGGGTCTGTTTACAGAAAACGCTCTGCCTCATGACTATGTCAGAGGGAATGTGTGTGTGTGTGTGTGCCAGTGTGTGCCTGTGTGTGTGCGCCAGTGTGTGTGTGTGTGCCAGTGTGTGCCAGTGCCTGTACCTATTTTATTGACTGCTTTATACCGTCATTGACTGAACTCCTTAACCCTTTTAACCGGCAAAAGGTCCTGCAATCAGCTGAGCTGTAAACCAGCCTTCCCTCCTCTGCTGCAGGGCACATTGAAAAACTGACATTCATAGAAAAATTTGTTCTAATTTTCCACCGGAGCATCTGCAGATTAATTCCATCTCTCTACAAGAATTCCTGTTTTTCTCTTTCACACTTGCCCGAGGAAGATATTGTGTGAAACGATGCCTTTGAATAGAGAAAAAGGAAAAAAATAAGTTTTATATTTCTTTGAGCTTCAGAGTGTGCCTGCAATTCATATTTTGATATCGCTCTAATTAAAAACTAGAGCTGAAACTAATCCCTAACGTCTTTGATAATCAATTATCACTTTAAACAAATGATTAAACAATTGAATTTATTCAAGAGAACAAAATAACAGATTAATGGATATTAGAAATATTTGTTCATTGCAGCTCTATTGAAAACATTTGGCTAAAACAATATAAGTAACTTTAAATGTCAATATTTTTAAAAGTAGTCTAAAAATAACTTAACGTAATTATAGATTAAATACTTTAAGTTATTGAAGATTAGCCCTAGATTATTGTAATTTATACTTAACTTTTTGTCATTTTGTGTATAACCGTAGCGTGGCGTGCTGCAGGGGAAGAGCAGCAGGGTGGTTTGATGGTTTTAGAAACCGGTCCGTAAATGTTCAGCTACCACAACATTTATCAGGTCACGTTGAAAGTTTCCTGCAACATATGCATGTCTCTCCACATGCAAAAATACTTTTTCTGTTATACAAATGCCACCACCACTTTCCTGATCTTCTGTTTGTGTTTCTTCACATTGTCAGTGTAGGTTTTTAACACATTTAACATATAGAAAGACGACATTAGTTGAACTTGTTGCTGTGTCTCGCTGTAGGAGCCACACTGTACAGGAAGCTGACCGCGTACCTGATGACGGAGGAGCAGCTCCAGGAGCACGGATACCCGAGAACAAACCCAGAGGTGTCCGGCAAAGCCATCATGTACAACCTCCCGGAGAAAAAGGTCATCGCAGACCGTGAGTAACGACATGACCCCACAGCTCCCTCGCACGTAATGACTAGAGATGCCATAAACCTGCCGGGTGTCAGCTGATTGGCCGTGACTTCACAGCCACACACACACACTTCATGTCGTTGGTGTCAAAGAAGAAGAGAAATCTTGCAATTTGTAACACCTGCAAGTCTAAAATAAGCCGTGGAGGAACACTCTTAAAAACAAGGTTGGCGCAGTTTTGGAGAAAACGTAATCAGTCAATGTTTTATTATAAACATACAATTGAGTTGAAATTTTCCATGAAAGAAAAGTTACAATTATATGCTATATAATTATAGTTCTTAGAAAGAAAGAAAATCAGAATCAGCCCAGAGAATCTCAATCTCTCAATTCTCTACTAAAGACTAAATTATATTAACTTATGTGTTCTTGCAATTATTTGACTCTAAATTGACACTGTAATGTGTTTTCAGCATTCAACAAGATATGCTGTCGATGTGGAGCGGAGTATAAGATCAGCGCTAATGGAAACTGTGTACGGAAAGAAGAATGTAGCTTCCACTGGGGACGACTGCGCCGACATAAAGGTACGTTTGTTTGTTTGCAGTCATTTAGTGTAAATCGGTACTCAATGTTAGGAATTCACAATTTGGTCGTTTTTTAATCTTATAATTCATACTGCCACATTTTCTATTTATATTGACCTCTGTCTGTCCCACTCGTTCCTTCTTCTCTGTCAGTCTCTGGAGGCTGGGAGACCAACTACAGCTGCTGTGCTGCGTCTGTCGGCGCTGCAGGGTGCCAAGTTTGCAAGGTATCATTATTTTCTTTATACGTTTACCTGCTTTGCATGTTAAGAAGTCAGATATATGGTCTGTCATGGCTTAGTTGGCTAATGCAGGTATACAATGGGGCATTTTTTTAAAGAGAAACTACTTTTAAAACATGAAATTGAACAATGTAATGTAAGACGAGCTAATGGAGAAGGAAACTGAAACATCATTTAACTTTTAAAGTAGCTTAAATCACAGCACCATATTATTATATTACCCTTCAAGGCTCTATGTTTTTCTCTGTGATAAGTTTACTCCATTTGTTATCAGAATTCAGTGTTTCGTGCACCTTTTCAATGCTTAGCTGTGTCTTTTTACTGGAAGACAAATGGACATATTCCTGAACCTTCAAGCGATAAAGCATTTCCAGGATATCTACTATAAACTCATACTTGTTTGGAAGTCATTTTCTGCACATTCTTAAAATACATCCCCAGAGTTAAGACATTTCATATTCCCACAGCAACACGTTCAGGACGGGCGCAAAGAGTCATTCGATGGCTACGTCACAACGTTTAGTAAAGCTCTGCCGCCAGACGGCAATGGAGGAGTGTTTGCTTTGGACTGTGAGATGGTGAGTCAGACGCACGGTTTTAACCTACTGAAGAGCTGCTACTGAAATACACCACTGGCCTTAAACTGCAGTGGTGTGTGTGTGTGTGTGTATTTGATTTAAGAATTGATGCAATATGAATGAGACCACGAGAGACGGTCAACGCTCGACCTTCTTTTAAAGCATCAGTAAAATGAAGATAAAATCAATAATTGATCACTTTTCGTCACAACTTTTTAATTATATTTTGTATTATGCAAACTCACATGAGCTTGTTTTCATGTCTCTGAAACAGTGTTACACAAAGCAGGGCCTGGAGCTGACGAGGGTGACGGTCATCGACTCTGAGATGAAAGTCATCTACGACACGTTTGTCAAACCTGAAAGCAAAGTGGTCGATTACAACACGCGGTGAGTTCGTCTCCTATAACTCCACACTGCATGTCTGCTTTTTGAATTGAACCGGTAATGAAAGTAATCGTCAGTTGTACACGCGTCTTAAATGTGTTTTTTTTTTTTTAAACCGTCACAGTGATTCAAACGCAATATTTATGCATTTAACTCACAGATTTTCCGGTGTGACGGAGGAGGACTTGGAGAACGCCACCATCACTCTGAGAGATGTGCAGGCCGTGCTGCTCAGTATGTTCAGTGCTGAATCCATCCTCATAGGACACAGTCTGGAGAGCGACCTGCTCGCTCTGAAGGTACCGCAGCACTTCATCTGCATTCAGACCTTTTCTTTAAATGGTTCATTCAACACAACACAAAGTTCTTATTCTCCCTCTCTGCTGTTACTGCTTTGGTGACGTAGAAAGAAGTGTTTACATATCAGTCAGTTTGCACCACACCTTTTATTTTTTACTTCACTTCACACAAAAAGATCTTTAATTGTTTACATTTATTTAGTTTAAGCATGATTCACACATACATCAGAATCAGAAATCCTTTATTAGTCCCACAGCAGGGACATTTACATGGTTACAGCAGAAAGGGAAAAAAGGACACAATAAAAACACAGGTGAACACTACAGTTAAGTAGGTAAGTAAAGTGTAAATGCAGCGGTACCGGGATAAATACAACAATAGTAACAATGGATAGTAAGTGTAGAAATATTGCACATAGCAGCGTAGTTTCACAGTCTGAACTGGTGAGTATTGTTATTGTAAAAATATAAAAAGTGCAACACATGGTAGGTTTTTATTATCATTTACTGTTAGCCCAAAAAACATTTCCCAGAGGAAATTATTATTTAAAATACAGTATCACAACAAATATTACAAACTTAAAGAGTCATCTGTCAATGACGTTACATTTCGAGGATTAAAAGTTTTGATTGCCTTCTGTAAACAGGTGAAGGTTTTAAGTGGTTTCAATATTTGTTTAGGAACTAAATTTAAAAACAAAAGTCAGATAAAGACCACACTGTTCCGTGAAATTCCAAAAATGTGAAAATCCAGGCTTTACTTAATTCTAAAATCAAATCAGCCACAATGGTTGAGGGACTTGGCTTTAATAAATACTCGCTCAGTACATTTTGTGGACACATTTTAAGGACATTTTCACAGGTGTTTTTCTCTTGTCCAGCTCAAAAAAAGTTCTACAAAGTAGCGCAGTGCGGTAACCGTGATATTTAAGTACAATCAGGACGTTACTCTGGAACATTATCGCTTCAAAGGGAGAATCAGTTTGTTTATTGTCCTTGTTTCCAGGCTGAGACACTTTGTACTGTTGAGTCTGGGCTGAAATGAAATACAAACTCTTGCTCTCTTTCTGTCTCTTTCTGTCTCTTTCTGTCTCTTTCTGTCTCTTTCCTCCAGCTGATCCACAGTACAGTTGTAGACACGGCCATTGTGTTCCCTCACCGCCTCGGCTTGCCCTACAAACGCGCTTTGAGGAACCTCATGGCCGACCACCTCAAACGCATCATCCAGGACAACGGTGGGGAAACCACAGAGAGCTTTTTACAAGCTCGTCATAAACATGTATTAGCATCCATTCATTTTTGTGTTCGACATATTAGTTTGTCCACTGCAAACATCCAATACGTTTTATTTAATATCATTACATTATTAATGCTCACAGGTGCATTAAACAGGTAGATGTTGTTCTGACTAGCGAAGCTCCGAGGCAAAACTAATGTGTATTGAAATACTTTCATGAAATTTCAGGTAATCTCAGCCAATTGAATGTCCCAATACTGAGTAGAAATATCTTTTTTGTGTGTGGATAAAAGTACAAGGACAGCAATCATCCCCATTAAATACATCTTACATAATCCCCTGTCACATAAACACGGCCCCGGTTACACAAACTGACCCCTGAGCAGCGTAATCACATAATCTCCTTTTGTAACCGACTCGTGTCAAAATCCATACAAACAACAAAAGATTAACTGATTGTCAGTTGATCAGTCGGCATCAGTAAATATTTCACAAACGCAATCAGACCTGCCAAGTTCACATAAACTATATATATTTTAAAAAGCCCAATGTTTTAATGGGCTTCATAGGCAGCTGCAGGTCTATTAAGGGGTCAGGGAACAACTCCTCCAAAAACCTTTAGACAAAACCAAACATTTTTAAGAAACCGGAGAGGATATTCATAGAGATTCCTTTCATCACTCGAACTTGTAAAGTGTCTGTAGGTGGCACTGGAAAGTTGTAAATGAGTAGAAATACAGCACAGTAGGACTCTTACTGTCAATAAAAGTAATTTAGTAAATCCTTTATAAAGATGTGCAATAAGATAACTCCCCTGCCTGTATTATTTAGTTTGCTGCTGATATTATTATTACAGTCCATTAAAATGTGACTGCATTACATCCATGTCTCCAGCAGATGTCCCTCGTGTGTCAACAGAGTGTTAAAACTCAATTTTAGTCCTCAAAAGCTTTAGAAATATCTTATTTCTCTGTCAGTACTTATGATGCGTGCCTCCCGAGATATTAAGCTCTGTTTATGACTTATGAAATGAAAACAGCTTCAGAGTCGAGATTTATGAAGAAGCAGCAGCTTTCTGTTTGGGAAACTAAACGGCGTTGCCATTACTTTAAAATCTCTTCCTCTTTATCCTTAAATCTTAGCAGGGCCGTAAATTGACTATATCCTCAGGGAAAGAATGTTTGGACTATTGGATGGATTAGCATCACATTTAGTACAGATGTTGTTTCCCAAAGACTTTGGTGATCTCCTGACTTTTCATCACGTCAAATACTTGGATTAAAAAAAAAAAAAACCCTGCAAAGTTACTGACATTCCCATCAGCTGTGCTTTGTTTTTAGTTCTAGTTATTACAGGTTGGCATGCTAACACGCTAAACTAAGATAGTGAACATTATACCTGCTAAACATCAGCATGTTAGCATTCTGATGTTAGCATTTAGCATGTGCCAGAGTACAGCTTCACAGAGCCACGAGCAGGCTGTCGACACTTTAAAAAGATCCTTAAAGTAATAATCTTGAAGATAATTATTTAAATAAATGTCTGTTAAGTCACTATCACCGAATGAAGCTACACAATGGTGATTGAGGCCACTGATGGAGGCACTTTGCAGTATTACGCACTGAAATGACGAGCAGCACTCTCTGGGAATCATCCCCGTAGGTGCCACCAAAGACAACGAAACTGAGACCTCCGAGATCGTAACATCGACACAACTCTGTTTTAATCGAATTATTCTTTCCTATTGTTTCCAGATTAGGAGAAGGTTAGCATTTATCTGTATTAATCTAGTAGAAACTGTCATTTTACTGAAGCTTTTCACATGCTCAACAACGCAGTTTTCAGCTGCACAAAATAATAATTTAGTTTGACGTGTTTTGCAGTGGAGGGCCACGACTCCAGCGAAGATGCGTCTGCCTGCTTGGAGCTGATGATGTGGAGGATCAAGGAGGATGCCAAGGTCAAGAGATGACCTTCGACCCCTCTGCTCCACTTTCCTCAGTTCAACTTCCTGTCTTCATGTCGGTGTCGGGGAGACGGAGAAGTGCAGGAGGCCTGCGCCTGCTCGCGGAGAGTTACGGTCGGAGTGTCGGGGGGAGGGAGACGTCAGCACAGTTGGAAGTTTGTCGTTGCTGCCCGCTGTACTGAACGAGAGAACTGCCAGTCCCTTCAAAGCAATAGGAGCCCACATTAACAGTGTTTATTTGCTTATTGGTATTTCAGTTCTAAATATAGTATCTATAATGTATTTCTGTTTATTTTGAGCAGTGTCTCTTTTAAGGCCTCAAACAATTCATGAATAAAACCCTTTCTATAGAAGAACAACTTTAAATGCCGGGGCATTGTCCGCTGAACAATGATGATTAATATGATATTATGCCGGGCTGTGTCTTCAGCCTAAATTGCACTATAGAAACGCTCTTGTTGTATAGGGCCCAAGTCTATGAGTACCTCATCTGTGTTATAAAAGCATTCACTTCTAATGAATAACACGTTATCTGTTCTTAGTTACACTTCAGTGCATTGATGTCTTAGTCTGTCCAACATTGCTATGTAAATGCACTTGTTTTTTCACATTGCACCTCGTTTTCCTTGTTACTGTTTATCAAGTTCATTTTGTCGGTTGGCTCTCAAACTATTCCTATAATACTTGATCATATAAAAAGACCCAGAGCAGAAATGTAAAGTCTCTGAATACTACCTATTTGGTATGGTTGATGGAATATATCACTGTATTTTATAGCTCAGACAAAATAGTGATATTATATCAACATGTCATGTGCACTGCATGAAATAAGGCCGCAGGAGCCGTTGTGCTGGCAGGTAAGACAAGTTATTCCTCCATAAAGACAACAATTAGGTTCAGTGTTGTTGAATTCGGCCGTGGTTATTAACTACAGACCATTATCATTTAGTGAGTGCCAGCTAACCTGTGCTGTTTTATGTTGAAAATGACTGAAAAAATACTCGAGTGCTGTAAATACGCTACGTTTCCTTTTTTGTATTTGTTCATTTTTGGTTGTTTATCTTTTTCTATTAAAAGGTATTAGTTAAAAGAAGATGTTGCTCTGTCTTTACGTCTCAACAGTAAGTAGATTTACTCGAGTACTTTACAACTTTGAGATATTTGTACTTGTAACCGCTTTATGCTGCTTTATGCTTCTACTCGACTACATTTCAGAAGCAAATGTTTTACAGCACTGCATTTATCTGGCAGCCAAAGTTACTGCTATTTGGCTCAGTGAGATTTTACATAGAAAACATGTTATCACTTTATCAGTTGGAGATTAAATTACACACAGTAAATCATTTTAAGATGCTTCAACTTAAATTCTTAAGTTCCCTTCTGCCCTGAAAATGTGAGGTAATTCAACTTAGATTAATTACTTAAGTCATTTTATGAGTTGTTAAAATGTAAAACTAACTAAATGTTAAATGTTCCGTTGAATTTTTTCATATGATTGAAGAACTTATAGCTTCAGGTTCACAGATACGTGAAGCTGCTCCCAGAGATTTTTGTCATAAGTGACTGATTCCAATACAAACCTCAATTGTAGTTAGTATTGTTTTTATTATTATGAAAAGAAACAACCAGGACTTATCTTAATACATATATATATATATATAACACACACGGCACGTTTCAATATTGTATGTTTTCTTCAAACTACAAAAAGACTGGAGAGATTAAACTCTCAAACAATGCATGCTGGGAAGTCCGCTAATATGCTGCTCATGTTTCTTTAGTAAATTAATTAGAAGAGTTAAAAGACTTAAAATCTGAACAACTAACATTTATAAGTAATTAAACTTTCATTTTGACACTTAACGTACATTTTGCTGACAATACTTTTGTTTCAGAACTTTTACTTGTGGAGTATTTTTACACAGTTTTCTTGGTACTTTTTCTCCCGTAAAAGATTTGAATACTTCCTCCACCTCTGCTGCACAAATAGTTTTTGACAGTGTGACAGCTTTTTCTTAGTCCAGAGCCTCTTGCAGTCTACGTGTCCCCTTTTAACAGCAGGTGCAGTGGCTGTAATTCTCCTTTCTTCAGCAGATGTGTAAATTGTGAAAAAAATGGGAGAGAAATGCTAAACTGAGAGGCCCATCTTTTCTTCGGTGTGTTTGCCTGTTAAGCTCCTGCCGTCACATGTCAGTATGTGTTTCCCCAGGCCGGGCCACAGACCCCAGGTATTAAAAGAGCCAGTTAGGGATCAATACCTACACAATGTTCCAGTGACAGGGAGGGGGGCTTCCTAGTGTTTATTGAGTGTTGCAGAGATTTTGAACATGTGGAGCAAAGCAGCTTAGAGGGATCGTCTTCATTATCAAATTCGATCAGTGCCTCTCTTTCTCTCTCCCCCGTGATCACCTTTTAACTAGCGGGGGCTACGAGGGGGAAGCTGCGGGCCGGGGCCTCCGAAACTGACCCCATGCTGAGAGATGAAGAGCTGCATTAGCTCATGAGAGCCAGAGCAAATAAACATTTTACAGCCTGCAGACTGAAAGGATTAGTCGATTAACCGATTAGTCGATCTACAGAAAATGAATCCACAACTATTTGGATAATCGAATAATCGTTAAAATCATTAAATTGAGCAAACATGCCAGAGATTCTCTGGCTGCAGCTTCTGTTCTCATTCCAAATGTGAGTATTTGCTGGTGTTAGTCTTCTATAATTATGAAGTGAATATGTTTGGGTTTTGGAAAAACAAACAAAAAAAACAAATAATTTCCCAGAATCTAAAGTGACATCTTCAAATGTCTTGTTTTGTCATCAGCTCTGAACCCAAAGATATTCAGTTTATCATAGGAGACAGAAAGAGCAGAACATTCTCAGTTGCCATTTAATTGTCTGTCAACCCTACTAATAATAATAATTTTATCTCTAAAGGTATTTTAGTTGCATCCTTAAATAACCGACTAAATAATAAAGCGGCAACGTTGACTTATTCTGACATTTTATACACGTACAAGTCTGAATAAACTGCATAATATGGTTAAAAGTGCATTTAAACAGGGCTGCAACTCACGATTATTTTCATTATCGATTAGTCTTCCCATTATTTTCGCGATTAATCGTTTGGTCTGTAAAATGTCAGAAAAGACTGAAAAATTTCCAGTTTCTCAAAGTCCAAGGTGATGTCTTCAATATGATTTAAAACAGATAAGCAGGAAATCTCCACATTTGAGAAGCTGAAAACAGCCTTTTCTGCCAAGTGGACTAATCGTCGCAGCTCTATTTAAAGAATCAAAATACTTCAGGCAGAACGCTAAAAATAATCTGCAGCTTCATTTCTCAAATGCATGAGAAACTGGGGAAAATGGTAAATAGTCATAATGCATAGAGAAGAGGAAGGTTGAGCCATTGCATCCAGAAAAGTGAGAACATTTAATATATGTGCACAAATACATTCAGTATTTGTGCACATATTCATCATGTTAAATGTGCTCACTTTCCTTTTTTCCCTGTGTCACTTCATTCCTCTTCAGTGTGGATCAAACTCGAGCCTAAATCTTTGTTTACACAGTTCGTATTATCACTGGTGCTGAAAAGACGACGGCTTAAACAGGTCAGGGTCTGTTTTCTCTCTCCGTGGGTCCGAGTTCACCCCCTGCACCCCGGTCTGGCCCGCTGTGGGTGCCCTTGACCCTCGGGACACCCACAGCTGCCCGTCCCGCTCTCTCTCCGTCTTTAATCTATAGCACTCTCGCCCAATTAAGAGCCTGATCTTTACTCAGTCCTTGGTATTGATCTGCTGCCGTAGCTGCTTACTGCAGCGCTCCCGAGGGCCGCACGGCAGATCATAAGAAGCTAATTGGAAGGTAATAATGCTCGAGGCCTAAAGGAGGAATTATAAGAGTCTAATGTATTTCTCAGATTAATTTTAGATCAATAAAACCAGACTAATAGATTGGTTTGTTCACTTAAAAATGATCTTCCCATTTAAACCCTCTAAACTCTCTATATAAAAGCCATATATATCTGTGTGTGTGTGTACGTTTGAGATTTTTTTTCTGTGTGTACTTGGTGTGTTTGCAGCCGGGTCAATGTCAGTCTAAGCCCTGAGTGTGTCATAGCCAGTGTCAGGCCTCACAGTGTGATCCTGGGGCTTAAGAGGAGCGGCTGACCCGCCGCCCGCTCTCCCTGTCTCCCGCAGGTCAAAGGCCAGCCGGCCCTATCGATTCCCCCCAATGAAGAAGTCTTTAGCGCTCCCCTCTTCGGCCCACATGCTCCCGGACTATCATCGCGGCCCCTGAAGGCCTCTCAATTGTGTTTTGCATGGCGATCGATCCGGTTGGTGTCAGAGGGGGGCCTTCCTTTGAGATAACTGACAACTACAAAGGTCCCCTTCTGACAGGCCCTTGTCAATACAAATTTCCACTATTGATAAGTAATTAAAGAAAGCCTGAACATAAGGGGAGGATTGCTTTCTGAAACAGCTGTTAAACAGGAGACATTAACAAAAACCTCTTAGTGACAAAAAGACGAAGAAAAGAAATGGAACTGCCCCTCCACCCTCATTTACTGCAACTGCCTCCCACTTTCCACCAATGCAAATGATATTAATACACACACTTTAGATTAAAACAACAGGTGCATTGAGTCTAGAGCTGCACATGATAAGTAGACGCTTTTTTTTAGTCTATGGAGAGAAAATGAAATGGCAGCTTTGATAATCAGTTTGTCGTTTAGGTCATTTTTCAAGCAAATTTGCCAAATTATTTCTAATTCCAGGTTCTCGATTGTGAAGATTTACAGCTTTTCTGTTTTGCGTAATTCTAAACTGAAAATATTGAGAAAACTCTCCACATTACAAATATATATTTAGTCAACTGAAAAATTATTTTGTCACATTTTGACCGTTTAATTATTTTCTGCTGCTGCAATTATGTTGCCAGACGACCCACAGATGAAATCCTGAAGTGGAATTTAGATCAACTATTCAAGTGTGTTTGTTCATCTTTTCTCCCAGCTGAAGATGCCACCCCAAGTAAAAATGTTGTTAAAAAAGAACATTTTTGAAATTGCAAAAATGTAAACAGACGTTTTTAAAGCAAAAAATGCCCAGAAAATCACTTCCATCTTCTAAAATGAAAACATTTACTGGTTTTTATTCACCTTTGATAATAAACAACCTAGTAATAAAAATATCTTTGGGCTTTGGACTGTTGTTGTACAAAAGAAGCAACTGGAAGGTGCAACTTTGGGCTTTACAGATTTGTGCTGAGCCAAAGCGATGAATCACGAGATAAATTGGCAGATTAATCAGTAATGAAAATTACTAAATTATTAGTCTCAGCCCTAATTGAGTTAATTTGGTTGTCTCACTCTTTCAGTTTCAGGTTATTGTTAACATTTTATTATCTTATGAATCCGACAAAAATAATTTACATCACAGCTTTTGGTACCGTATTATTCTGAGTAAGTGTTTATGAATTGTAACTTTCTTAATGGTTGATAAATAAATAACTACTCCTTCATAGATCAGTTATATCTAATTAATTAATTATCTAATTATTAATCCATTAATAAGAATAACTTTTGGGTTGCCAAGTTATGAAAAATCCTATTGGCAGCTTTATCCTTTCTTTATATATTTAGTAATGCATTAATAAATGTTGACAACCCTTCAATAAATGCTCGTTGGTTTCTGACTTTGCAGATTTGACATTTAAAACTTTTTGTTAATGATTTATTACAGTTTTAAGAGTAATATATTGTTAGCCCTAACTCTAGAAATATTAGGTCAAACCAGTCAAAGGGATATTTCACAACCTGGCAACCTAAACGTTGTCGCTTATACCAGGATAACTAAATGATTTATTAACCATTATTAATGAAGGCATCGCCTGGTATCAAATGTTTTGCAATAAATTCAGCCCATGTTCGTAACAAAACAGGAAAATGATATTAGCCGAACTTGAATAACGTCATGTTATTTGCCATCAAGCAGGATAAAGATGTTTTGACGGTCACTATTCACGTTGTCATTTTCTCCCTGTAATTCCCTCTTGCTATGTGACAACAGTTAATAAACCTGCGTGAGTTTCCACCTGCTCAGCGGTGACACTGTTGTCAGTGAGGCGACTTGGCCATTTGCCTTTTACATGCATGTCACTGTAATCCATGCATGTGTAAGTAGATCCTCTAAGAGCAGGATAACTCCCTTTAAGCGGGTTTAAACACTACAGGAGGGACTTAAATCCAGTAACTTCTCCTTTACCTCTGCACCAATAAGGCTTTAATGCAAAACACTCCTGGTGATTAGACCTTCTGCACCGAGGCCTGTTTCTGCCTTTGAATTCACAAAACTACTGATTAACTTAATGGAAGATGATGTTGTTCGGCGCTCGCTGCTCGCTGCAGTCAGTCAGCAGGTTTGGGATGACGGGGCTAATTGAAGAGGCCATTACTCATTGAGACTGAATCCTGGTCGTCTTGAAGGGTAGGAGGTGAAGCCTTGCAGAAGGGGAAATGATCCAGGGAGGAGGAGGGGGCGGTGAGTGAGTCAGTGGTGGCAGCTCTGCGATGGGGAGGGTCACACACAACCACACTCTTTGTGTGCCTCTAATCCCCCCAGCCAACACAGCTTTGGCCAGGTTTCATCATGAAAGTGCCATGAAATAACTACTTTTTTTCTCTCCTCGCACTAAATCTCCCCTAATCCTGCGGGCTGCGGAGACAAAGGCCTCTGGGACCTAATCCTGGAGCTTTTAGTGGGGCTGAGGGGCTGGCCGACAGAGCCTCTTCTAAATGACTTATTTCTATCGGACACTAATATAGCTTGACAGCCAAGAACGGCGAAAGGAGGAAGAAAAAAAAAAGAAAAGCTCGGGGAATAAAGAGCACAAACATTTTCACATATTTTGGAAGTCTGAGCAGTTGATTGTGTGCAAGTGTTTTAGAGGAAGCAGCGAATAGTGGTGCGCACTCTCAAAGTGCACAACTGTCAACACATCGCACATGTTTATGTCATTATTAATAAGCGTTTTCTTTATGTGCCGTTGAATGGGGTGGAGGAATGTACCTGTGGCCTCGTATTTGTCATCATTTCTGTTTGTTGGATGAGAATGTAAACAAAGGGAAATGTCTCTACGATACTTGATCATATGCAACAAGTTGCACTCACTGCAAAGTGTGATTTTAGAGAATGTTACACTGGAAATTTACTTAATTTAATTTATTTAATTTTATAGAAAAGTGACTACAATTACATTTTAAGTAAACTTAACATTCTCCTACATTTTTTAAAAGTATGATCAACCTTTTAAACTGCGTTTTTCCTCTCCAAATGTAGGACGTAAGGACAGACAGTGATGTATGTTGAAGAAGTAATAAGATGTTTTCCTTAAGTATAAGTCGCAATACCTCAGTGTAGACACTTTAATTGCTGGGTAGCTTCATTAAAGTCTTATTTTATTCTATAATATTACATCTTAATGTATTTGTTGTTTGTATTTTGTATTATCAATCAGAATCTGCCATGACACTAGTAACTAAAGTCATCAAATAAATGTTTCGGAGTATGAAGTCAAATAAAATGAAAGTAGTGAAGTGATGCGATTTTCTTTCTCCAAGACACTTTATATCTGTGGAGGCTGATGTATAGACAGATTATTAACGACTATATAGTACAACACAGTTGGAATCTGTGAAAAGATAAGAGAAGTTATAATTGTTGACAAACACTGTCAATTTAAAATCAGTAAATTCCCTCTGAAATCTGAATCTGAATCTGTAGTAAAAAGTATAAAGTGGCATAAAATGGAAACAATAAACTAAACTGTAATGAAGTAAATGCACCTAGTTATTCTCCACCACTGGTTTATAGTTTATAAAACGTACCAGAAGTGATGGTGATGAAAATGTTGAGGATAAATTGCCCCTGAGAGGACTTCATGTGGTCGGTGAGTGTGTGTTTCTTCCTGTTTTCTGTTCCTGGGAAGACTTCTAATTATCTCATCTGGATTTTTAAAGAAATAGTTCTCATTGAGGAGGTTCAGATTAACTTCACATGGTGACAGTTTATGGGCAAAATATGGTGCCTGTTAGCAAAACAAACCCTTAGAGAGAAACCCCCTCCGAGGGGAGACTGTCAGAGCCAGCGGTCTGGGAGAAAGAGGACTGAGAAGGAGAGCACAATCAAAGGCTGTTATTTTAATCTGTCCTGCCTCGGAGATTAGCCGACCACATTGTTTTAATTGTTTTAACGGGAGGGAATGAAACGCTCGCTTATAGGGGGATCCTTGGCATAAATCTCTCAAGTTCAATAGTTTCAAAAACTTGAGCTCCTTGCAACCCCCCTCTCTTCCCTCATCCCACCTAATCCCGGCTAATACCTTTCTTTCTATTGGCTAATGGCTGAGGGGAGCCTGGGTAAATGCTTCTTAAATAGTCGTGGGTGAGAATGGTTTCGGAGAAATAGATCTGCGCCACGACAAAGAGCGCTGCTGTGCGAGGATTTAAGGCCAAAACTGGACTAGCAAATACTGGACTACACGGCTCACCGGGTTCAGATTTCTGTGCGTAAAAGCGCACCTGCACGCTCCGGAGCTCAGGTAAACAGCCGAGGACACCCACAAGCCTGCGCGGATGGAAAAAAAAAGGGTTTTAATCTCTGAGAGAGGGGAAGATTCTTGTTTCTTGAATGTAAAATGGGTATAAGTGAAATAGGATTTTTGAGTTGTTACATTTGAGTTCAAAATGCTTACATTATGGATATAAGATGCAAAATAGGAGTAAAATTGGGTGATCTTGTAGTTTAAGAGCAAACAAATGTACAATTTATCATAACAACTAAACATTTTTTAAATCTCCCAGCCGAGTTTGACAAATTCACACAGACAAATTGATTAATTTATGAAATAGAGAAGTGACTTAATAGAAAATCAAGAAAAAGGGAAAATAGACAGTAACACTTATACTTTAAGGAACATTAGAAATAATGTTGGTCCCTCTTAAAAATAACTAAAGTTCTGTCACAGATGATTTGTTTATTTATTGGCTTCTCATTCCAACAATCAAATGAACAGATAATAACATCTTTATTTATTAATTCTGCAGTACTTGCTCCTTTGACCTCATACACTTATAAATAAATTTTAAAAAATGTAAACTTTGTCTGAGACTAAGAGTATCCTACATTTCTTCCCCAGTATATTCTAGTGTTTGCTCTCCATATAAAGAATTTCCCCTTCTCTCAGTAAAATAAGTCTTTCTCTCTCCTCAGATTGGATATGAACTCCTTGAATTTCTGCGGGACGTCCAGCAGCGGTGGTGGTGGTGGTGTGTATCCCCTCCACGGTGTGAACTCCATGCTGTTCGACCTGCACCACCAGATGGCGGAGCAGTACCACGTGTACTCTGCAGCCAGCCCCGCAGTGCACACCCTCTCTGTGGCTGAGAGACTGGCAGGTGGGTCTGTGTGGGAAACTTCATTCTTACAGTTTAGTTCACAGCTCTCTTCTCCCAGATTATGCTGTAATGTAGCCTAGGTACATTTAAAACAATATATGTAACTATTAATACACCATGTTGACAGTGATGAATACGAAGAGGGTTAATAGTGTCCAGTCGATGATTATAAGAGGGATAAACAACATATAATAATGTTAGGATACTCTACTATTTCTACTATGTGCTGCTTCATAGGCTACTTCTACATTACCGTGGCAGATATTGTACTTTTACCTCCTCTACATTTGTTTGAGGACTGTAGTTAGTTGGCAGATTCAGATTAACAACACAAAATATGATCGAACAAATAACTTAATATGTATGATTATAGTGTAAAATAAGAGATTATTGATCCTCAGAGGTACATTCACAACAATACCCAACAATTAAAGTAGTTAAAATTAGCTCCTTTTCACCAGCTGCAACATTAAAGTGATGAACACATTAATACATCACTTCTTCCTCCACTGTTCATATCATATCCATGGCTGATACAACTTCCACCAATGCAAAGTGAATGATTCATTCATTATGTCAGCCTAAGAAAGGAACTTTTTTTCAGCATATAAAAGTGTAAAATCTGGTCAAACTATAGTGCATCCCTGATAACAAAGAACGTGGACATGAGAAAATATCAAATGACTTCCCTGTCGTGCTCCTCATTACAGACGGAGAGAGCCGGTGTTTATTTTTGTTGTTGTTTCTCCGTCTCCTGCCCAGAGCTTATTCTGGAGGCTCGGTATGGCAACCAGCAGAAGCAGCGTCGCAGCCGAACGGCGTTCACCGTGCCGCAGCTGCAGGCTCTGGAGAAAGCCTTCGAGCAGACTCAGTATCCAGACGTCGGCATGAGAGAGAGACTGGCCGTCTGCATCAACTTGCCTGAGGCTCGCATTCAGGTGACAGCACGCTCCGCCCAACACACCTGGCTGGAATCCTGCGTGTTTGTAGTTGTGCTCATTTATGGCACACGTTCAGCTGGGAAACCTGAATAAAAACCTGCTGCATTCACCTTGTGATATTTATATACATACTCAGACTTTAACTTCACTTTAATGAGGGGAAACATGGGATGTTATGGAAGAACGCTTCTACTAATACTAAGTAAATTACATTTATTTTACTTTTGAGGTATTTGTACCATTTTTCTGCTACTTAACACTTCAACTAAACTACAATTCAGAAGGAATTATTGTATTTCTTACTCCATTGGATGTATTTAAAAGCTTTAGATACTAGTTACTTTGCAGATGTATATTATTAAAATAAATAATCAACTAATAAATGATGACGTATTATTATAGATTAAACCACCCAGGATTATTACATTAAAATTATGAACACATTAATGCCTCAATAATTCTAATCCAATAATATAATATACATTATTCTGAAATGGGCCATTCTGCACGAGTACTTACATTTTTATTATCTTTGACAATCTTTAATATGTGGAACAAAAGTGGATTAATGCTAACAGTGAAGTTTTGCTCAAAAGCAGCTTTAAAACTGTGTATTTCCTGCTGCCTTATGTAGTGTTTCTCGCTTTTATTTACCAAGTTTTTAAGTTTAAAGGTTTCTGAAGCACTGTGAAACTGCATTGTGCACGACTTGCTTGTGCCTTATAAATAAACGTACCTTTGCTGTTTTCCAGGTGTGGTTCAAGAACAGGAGGGCAAAGTTTCGTAAAGGTCAGAGGTGCTCCCCGCTCTCCAGAGACCACATTCTGGAGGAGGCCCCCCATCGCAGCACGGTGGGACAGGAGGAAGTCGGGACCGAAGACAAACGGGACACCACCACATCACACACTGACAGCAACATCCCTGCTCTTCGTCGCTGTCATCTTCCTCCCCATGTGGATAAAACCATGGATGTTTGCCCACCTCTCGCTCCTTCAGACTCTGATGTTTCACGATGTTGCCCCCTCCGCCTTCACTCCCCTCCACTTTTCCCCTTCATGACCGGGGAGTGCTACAGCCACCAGCCTCACCGGCCGGTTGTGGGGCTGCTGTCCACCGAGCTCGCCCTTCCCCCTGTGTTCTGGCCCATCATGCAGCAGCACAGCTCCGCCCTTGGGGTTCATCCATCGTCGCTTACTAAAAACTGTAGCCTCTCCCTTCAGACTGCTTGCTCCATTAAAGCTGTGCCTCACCCTCACCTGGGGCTGTAACTGTAGACCTGCTCACCTGCAGCCCGGCATCTCTGCTCACGGTGGACATGGTGCATCCGAAGACAAAGGTGGAGAAGCACTTACTGCCTTGTTCCTGTAAACTTAACAGAATATTAATTTTTATTTAGAGATCTTTATTGAATCTGTTTAAAAGGGATGTCAAACTGTAAAGTCACGTATTTCCAGGTCTAATTTGGATCTGCTTGCATTAACATCTAAAGGTTGGTTTTAGTTTACAAGTGGTGTGAGTTTGCTTGAAAGAGGCTGTTTAATTCATCACAAGCAGCGTAAACACCACATTTAAGGACACGTGGCCTCCTTCAGCCTTATTTAGCTGGCTACGCTGCCAAGTAGCTACACAGTTATAATGTTGGGAAAAGCATTTGAGAGAAATTCCTCATTGTAACTAGACACTGTAACATAGAAATTAAATAAAGTTATTTGTACCTGAATTCCATGGGGGGAAGGGGGTTGTTTGTTTTTTTTGTGAGGTTTAGTAGCGCTGCCAGTAAAACGGGTTTCACTCACTTGTATGTATTTGGGACACATTTACAAGACTGCAAGATCAATATATATCATTTATACTCATTCAGAGGTCTGTTTGAAGACACAGATTCAAACTAGTTGGTACAAGACTTGGTGGTGATTCAATTTCATCATTTCTCAACAGTGTCATTGTGCTGCGATGATATGATCGTAACATTTTAGTTTTATTATTTTATACGTGATTTCAACCACATGGCTCAGCCCAAGTTTGATACCTGTAAAGTCCTTTTAGATATAAAGAAATATTTGAACTTTGGATCACTGCTGGTAAGGAGTGGCTTACCTTTTGCTATAAGCTGCCAAATTTTAATTTTTTGGTGTTTTGGGGAACTGTTCTCAAGATATACTGTAAGTAAGCAAACAAAAAAAGATTTCTAAAAAATAATTATTCAAATCATGTGGGCAGAAAGTCAAACAGGAGTTTTCGATTGACAGTGACCAAATTAGAAGGTTTGTATGAAGGCAAAAACGTCTATGAAGTAACACAGATTTTATTCTTTTTAAATGGATATATTTTTATTTTTCTGAATCAAATACCTACCATATGATCAAAATATTTGAAACAATGCCGATTAAATTTCCCCAGAATCCGTCAACATATTTAAATTACTTTTTTTGTCTTCCCAACAGTCCGAAAAGGTACTTAGTTTACTATCAAAGAGGACCAGAAAAACAGCAAATATTCACATTTGACAAGCTGGAACACATTAATTATTGGCATTTTTGCCTAAAACATGACTTTGATTATTATTATTATT
>CALSCE010010686.1:2659439-2691177 GCA_943593645.1 Bovichtus variegatus | reverse complement strand
CCTGCCTGTAGCTGAAATTGAAAGGTAACACGCTTTCCTTTGACGACAGACACGTATTGCTGTTGTTTTTTAAAACACAACGTCCCGCTGCCCGTTAACGTTTGTGCTAATGTTTCGCGTGCTAGCTTTTGCTAACTGGCTAGCTGGAGAGCTACACGGTAAGAGAGCCAGGCTACCGATGGTGAGCAGTCGGTTGTTCGGGATTAAGGAGTTGCCCGGACGGCAGTGGTCAGGGAAATGGTTATAGCTGGGAACTAAACTAAAAACAACGAGACTCTCAGGTGAAACAACGACCCGTTTTTAAATCACAAAGTCGGTGACATTAAGTAGTTACGACGTCGCTTGGGACGTTGTTATTTCTCAGTTATTAAGCATTTACTAACCATGTTAATGTAGCCCAGGGAATGGCAATCAATGAATATTTTATGCTCTGTCCTGCTTCGACTTGTTCAATTTGCTTCAGTCCACTGTTGGTTAGCTAGTGTGTGTGTTTAATGGCACAGTGTTGTTAACAGATTAGCCGACGTTACATCGTTTTTTTTTTTACGAGGCGTTGGGCCAAGAAGAACCGTGTTTTTGGTCGATGCTAGCTATGCTAGCTTAACACTGCCGATGTGACGTTTAGATTTAGCTGCAACGTGAAGGCAGACGTCTACTTTAGATTAATGTACCGATAATACTGTGTTTATTCAGCTGGCACAAGCATACGGTTCAACAGAAGCAAACTGGCTGCGATTGATCGATATTAAGCTAATTTGAGTTTGCTAACTTACGCCAAGAGTATCTGGCCTTGTCCGCCGAACCAGCTCTGTGAACTCAACCCTCCCGAAGACACGTATTGACGGACTTTACTTGTACGACTTCCTCTTCTTTTGTTATCATATTATAATACAACACCAACCTTGTGCTATCAAAGAGAGAAAGCTATTTTAAACACCCGAAACTAATGTTACCCGCTAAATGACAGCTGCCCACCACTATGGTTATCCGGTAGGCAGTTAGCTGCTAGCTAGCATTAATATAAGCTATTTTCTACACCGGGAAATGGAAATATATCAATCTAGTCCGACTACGACTGCTTATTGTCTTAATGTGGGTCTCTCTGTTGATTGTTGGCTTCATATTTATAACGTTTGATTCGTCTTATGTCGTGTTATTACAAGCTAACTGCATCGACTATCGTATCGTCTCGGCGGTGTATCCTTCACAGGTTAGTTTCTGTGCCACCTCAGAACTTGTGAAATATAACTACTCATTCACTATGTTATAAATAATGTGTTCGCGATATCAAACAGCTGATGTGAAAAACAATACACAACTTCCTTAAAAAAAAAAAAGAGAGACGAGTACATGTTTGGCAATCTTGGCCCACATGTCTAGACTGAGACAGTAAGTTATTAGATATTTGTTGTTTTCTATGGACGTCGCTTATTCTTTCTCATATTAACACATTGTCATTGAGTTATAAAAGTATTGGCTAGTGAACATTTTGGGTCACCTTGACAAACGAGGTCCTTGTGGTAGTGCACTTTGCCATTTCAGTAGTGGTTGTGATCATTTGACTTGTTGTTACCCACCTCGGTCTCTGTACTTCCAAATCTTGTGCCCAGGTAGGCTATTCTCTGTATTTCCTACAGTAAGTATTGCCATGCGTCATGCTACATGCTATAAGGAAGACATGACAGTGTGATGATTGACTGCATACCTGGTTTATAAATGTCTTCTTTTTCTCAGGTGTGCTGACTGCAGTAGTGAAAGAGACGTACTCAAGGTTTCAGTGGATGTTTATGGTTTCCGTCATTGTTTATTAACTCGCACCCAAGCAATGAAATTAGCACCTGCCACCTCTCAAATACAGGGTCAATGTTGGCTGTGGCAGGGAACAAATTCAGGTCACCTGCCACCATGTCATATTTTATATTAAGACATATTATTTTTAAGGAGCAATTACTAATTTAAAATAGTCAGAGATTAAGGTTACATTATGTATTTCATATTTCTTCTGTCTGGTACCATTGACTCAATGTTTACATTTTAAAGTATCTACAAAGATTTCAGGATGGGCAGACACAAAAATTTTAAATTTTCAGTCACCTGCCAGGCAAGGAAAACAACTTTATTTCAGACCCTATCAGAGTTCAGGAAATAGTAACATTTGAAAATAGCTTTGCTTCCTCAAGAAAAATGCCATCTCTCCAATTGTTTGTGGAATAATCAATGCCCACTCGTCATCACCATACTTGTGTCTGATAATACTGTATGTTAGTCGATGGCTGTATTAGTTCTTAGTCTGTCAGATACAGCTGAGCTAGCTGTAGACTAGACCGTATCCAAATCATTCCAATAATATGCTTCCCAATGATGCAAATGTTATGATGAGATGAGGCATTACAGCAGCCATTGATCCGTGTAAGTGCCTTTCCATAAGAAGGAGTAGCTGCCCGTTGCTAGTGCCTGCATTACCTGCTCTCTTCAGCACCACCACCGTCTTAGATCATGGACATCAGGGAGTTAGGAGATCAGCCTGCTCTGACAGAGACGTCTGCATGTGATTGTTAGCGAAAAGCTGCACAGAGATGGTCATGTTACACTGCCATTGAAAACTGAAATGATGGTTTTCATTCACATCGTTTGTGCCTGGCATTGCTTCTACAATAGTTTATGGCTCAGTGTCGTATCTTGTCACTTTTATAACTTTTTACTTTGATTCTGGATCTACACATCTGCAAAAGATGTTTAGGATTGAGCCTGAAATTTAGCTCAAGTGTTTAAACAACATTAGATACATTAGTCTCACTTATAAGAATTCAACTTTGTCATCCCTGTAAGGCTCTGTGTTTTGGGCCTTCACAAATTAAGTTTAATTGCAAATAATTTTTTCCTCTCATGCCTGAGGTCCACTGTGGAATATTTCCGCTCATATCGATCGCTTTATTGAATTTGCCTTGTGCCGGTCGGGAGTAAGATCTCATTTCAGCTGTAGTAAGGAACAGCCACAGTAGACATAATGTGATCTTCAAGTAAAAGGTTAAAGTTTTATTCTGAAAATGTTAATCTCTTCATGGCCACGAAGTGTTATGAGAACAGATAATGATTAAAGTTTTCCAATATTTTAGCTAATATTGATCACTTCACAGATTATGTTTATATAGTGTTTGACAGAACTTTTTGTTATACGTGTAGAATGCGATAGCTACTGGAGAGGGAATCGCATCTGCAGTTAGTAAACCTAGTGAACATCTGTTAAATCGGTTAATGGTAAAAAAGATATTGTAAGAATAAGTAATGACTGAGTGTATTTCTGTCAGATGGTCCATGTTGTTGTTACAGAAGACTGATTTGTGTATGTTTTTGCTTTTTCAGATATCCAGCTGACGTTAAACCCACCAGTTATCAGTCTTTCCCGTTGCTGTTTTTTCTGACTGGGTTGCTTTGTGTGCTGTGGCCCTGCAACATGGAGAGTGTCCACTGTGTCACTGAAGGCTGACCAGAAGGAATGAGGCACTCCAGGAGATGTTCCCAAGTGGCCTTGTGGATGCAGTAGCTGGGTTTCGGAGTGCTTTTTTATGACTAGTATTGTATGTGCGTCCGTGGGCACATCCTAGCACAACCTGCCTATTCTTCAGGCAGGGACATGCTACTCTGAGACTGGAGCTGGAGAAACGCACAAGAAAGGAGCCCCTCTGGTAAACAAGGAACACAAAGAAAGAAGGGAAGCACTCAGCAGAAGACCTGTCTGATCGACACACGGGGCACTTCAGCTCATTTAAGTGTCTTTTGAATCATTGCACATTTTAACAGCAACACCTTTCCTCTGTCTTGATAGAGTTTGTCTCCCTCCCCCTCCCTAAATCGTCCTCTGTCGTTGTTATTGGAGTTTCTATGGTTTGCATGGCTGGAGAATAACCGTGGAGAGGCCAGGGTATCACAAGCTTATGGATTTTGATAAGAGAGGGGGCAAGGGAGAGACAGAGGAAGGGAAAAAGATGTCTAAGACAGCAGGCAGCAGGACTGGACATGGGGGCCGGAGTTCAGGGACCAATTCTGGAGTTCTTATGGTTGGCCCAAACTTCCGTGTGGGTAAAAAAATCGGCTGCGGGAACTTTGGAGAGCTGCGGTTGGGAAAAAACCTCTATACTAACGAATATGTGGCCATCAAATTGGTAAGTGCATCCTCAGGGTTGGTAACAGTAATATCTATGAACTCACATTTCTGTGTATGCACCACACAACATTTCTGGTACATCTCCAATATCAATCTGCATCCTATATCAAGAATCCTACTTGCCTTGTTTATTCAACTTTTTTAGCAGTTCAAATTATGGTAAAAGTTTGTTTTTATGTGCAGCAGACTGTCCTAGTGCAGTTGACTCTTTGACCTAAGAGACCCAGACACATGAAGTAAATAGGAACTGTCCCTTCTCCCACAGCTTGGCCCCATGTGCTGTTAATGAGTCAACCATTCTCTTGTGTTTATCAAAGAGGTGAAGAAGACTGGACATGATCATGTCTTAAACCACACTTTTTTTTTTTTGACTTACAGATACAGATCAGGTTTCTCTCTTTTTTTTAATTTTTTTTATAGCATTTCAAAAAGGGTGCAAACTGAAATATACACATTCTTTTAGCACTAACATTCTTTGTTCCTCAAAGACGTTGTAAACAAGTTTGGTAAGGCTTTCTTGCTGTTTCGGTTGTAAAATGGAAACAACTCTCTTTGTAAAAGCCAACATTTCTAACTTCCCATCTACCTGTCCTACATTTCTGTCATACAGAGGAGTTGATTTCAAGTCTTGTGGAAGCTCTCCCACTAATAAGCTTGCAGCAGGCTTTATGAGCAATCAATAATTTACTGTGTCTTTTTGTTTTGTGTCAGCATGAACCCTTTTTTTTTTTTTTTTTTTTCCCAAAGTCACTGGTTTAGTAGCATTTAAACAGGCTTTGAGAAACCACATGAAATGTCAAGGCATGTTTGTTTTCTGATTCTAAGGCAGCAGGTGACTGCTCAAACATTTCCTCCGCTCATCTTTTCTTTGCTATAAATGTGTTGCCACTTGTAGTAGTGCTTTGATAACTGGCAGATCTTTTTTCTCTCTATGGTAATGCCTTAATGTAAGCAAGGCCTAACTTGAGCTACAGTTAAGTAGTCCTACTGGAGCTGATGGGTGGGCTTGGCGTCATCTCCACCACATCGTATCTCCAGCGAGGTCATTATCTCTGAACGGGCATCCACTGAAGGCTTTGCTAACCACATAGAAGGCAGAGGTTAGCAAACAGCTGTAATTGCAGTTGTCCTCTCCTCTAAAATCTCTAGTTGTGCTGGCTGCCTCTCCCCCCTTGCCTGCGAACCCTCCCATCTGTTTGGGTATTTTTATCCCCATGGTGTCCAGCTATATCTGGATCTGGCATTAGGGCCATAACACTCCTCCACGGATCTTGTGGCCCACTGGACCCGGCGTTTATCTTGATGTATACTAGCGAGAGGAGGAAGTGTGCTAATGGTGTCAAAAAGCAATAGTATGGCCTGATTGTGAGGGCTCTGGGTTTATTTAGGATTTTTTTTTATTTAGGACTAATTATAGATTGTGATTTTATGTTTTCTTTTTGTGTATTGTGTATTATAATTGTATTTTCAGATCTGCAATGATGACTCTAATTGCTTCCTTTTGATATTCTCAATAACTTTCTCTTTTAGGCTTACATTTCCAACACCAAACTAAACAAATGGGACTCTTATTAATGAAGTTGGTTTCAGGCCGTGCACTGGTGTTGTTACTCGTGACGTGGAGAGGGCTTCTCTCTCGTCGATTCACAGACTGACCCAGACTCTCGCACAGTTGTCTGTCCACATGTTTCTGTCTGTCCCTGATCTCTCAGCTCCCTGGGCTAACCCAGTGAATGTCACAGCCCGTGCAGCAGGGCTAAGGGCTTGTGTTGTGTCAGGATGTTACTGAGCTCTTCCTTATGGACTAACACAAATAACAGCCCTTTTATCTCTGAGCACCTGTTAGCACATGCTCGACATGAGTAGTCTCTCCTCCGTCAGTCACTTCAGTGGGAACTGCTCACTTATAGATACAATCTAAAAACATTGTTGGCAAAGTATAAGACTTGGAAAAGGCTATTTGTGGATGATGTTTATTCATAAAGTATGTTTTACAGATGGATATGATCTAATTTTAATTGGATAAGAATCAAGACAATATTGTTAGTATAGTATATTAGGGATGAAACTAATCATTAGCTTGATTATCTATTCATTATTTTTGGTCATTGTCATCACGATTTCCCACAATCCAAGATGTTTTCATATTGCTTGTTTTTCGATCAGTCCAAAACCAAAGGATATTACATTGTTTATTCTATAAAAAGAGAAATGCAGCAAATGCTTACATTTGACAAGCTGGAACCTGCTTGATACATGACCTAAATGATTAATAGATTATCATAATGGTTTTGGCCATTAACTTTTTCTGTTAACCAACTAACTGATTTATTTTGGCTGTAATACAGATTACTGTCCTTCTGATATTCACCTTGTCATTAAAGTCAAGGACCATTCTTAACTGATCAACCCATTGAACCTCTACGGAAGTATGTAAATTATTACTTTGTGACTGGTTGAATGAAGTGTTGTTGATCAACCAGGAAACCAATAAGGAAACTTTGTTTAGAGAGCTAAGTGTGATTTGTTATCTGGCTGGTTAAAACTAGTTTAATCTTTCTCCTTTTTGTTGCAACGTAACGAATTGTAGATGCCAGCCTCTGCAGGACAGCGCATAGTAATTATTCAGTGTTGGGCTCGTGCCTTTATGTGCTGAGTGTACCAACTTGCAAAGTCGAACATGTGGGTGGTGCCTGCCTGCACCTGGGACAAAGGTGAATGCCAGTGTCACCCTGCTCCACCACGTGATAGCAGAGACAGAGATGTATGGCAGGCCAGTGTGCACAAGATCCTCTGTCAGTGGATCTGGAACTGCTGTGAAAGCGCCTGCAAAAAGCAAGAGAGAAGGGGGAAACTGCTGAGTGCTGAAAGGTCGTCTTTGTTAGCAGGCCTTGTCGACACACAGTGGTTCAGTCTTTGGTTCAGCTGGAGGCTTTCTCACACTGACAAACGCTTGTGTGATGGAGGCAGGACCATATAGCCGCTGCTGTAAGTACACTGCAGGCTTTGCTCCCAGGGGGAGATCCCAGTGTCTTAAAGAAACCGCAGCATTTAATGTGTGCTTTCGGTAGAAACTAGCACCCATTAGGCTCATTTAAAGGATAAAGAGACCCCATAAACACCATCAATACACTCCCCTGGCATGGTGAAATAACTGTCCACTGAGAAAATTACCATTGAATTATTTTTACCCTAAAATGTTTTTCACTATGTTATGCTATTTTTATTTGAATGCTTATGCTATCTTTTTGTAGTGCTTCTCTCTCTGTCATTATCTTCAGGGTCTTTTCTTATCAAGGTCATCAGCCCCCTCTTAACCCCCCATCATTGTGTTAGCGTTGGGTGCGGGACACGTGCTCTGCACACACCCATCTGATCCATTCTTTGGGCTCAGAAATCCAATTGAATCGGTTTTCACTGACATTTCCACCAGTCCACTCTGCAAAGAGTTGGACATGCAAACTTTACAGCACATATTTTATTGTAGTCACTTTTCATATATTTGGTCATCCATTGACAGATAGGAGGTGCCTGTGAGACACGCCGCCTGAAACGCTGGTATTATCAGTAATGAGTAATAAACCAATTGGAGGCCAATTTGTGACAAACACTTTTGACAATGACAAGTGGCCGCAATATCTGCCCAACATGGGAGCAGTGTAATAAGTGAATGTTATAGTGTTGGGACTTATTGTACGGAACAGTGCCCCTCTCGTAGCTCAGGGAGAGGGGGCTGATATTGGAGTGACCGTATAGGAGACAAACGCAGTAAACACAGAGACCTACTGTGCATTGTGTGCCAGCCATGTACATACAGAGCAGTGTTTGACCCCATGTTGGCCCTGCTTGTTCAAAGCACAGATGAATTTCAGACTTGATAATGAAATTGCCCTTTGCCTCCCAAATAATACAATGGTAGCCCCGGCTTCCTAATTGTAGCCTGTGAACTTGATTGCTCCGGCTGAAATTACAAGTGTTGTCGGTGGACTTTATCAGCAGAAGCTAATTAAGGTTAATTCCATGAGTTGGCCAAATCACAAAATTTAAGCAGTTGGCTGTTGTCTGACTGACTGGTAAATGTGCTCTGTTGGTGTCTTTACCATTTACATTTGAGCAAAGATGTTTCCCTAGATAAAGAAACACCACTCTGTCATTTAGGTATTTAAAAAGTAGACTGTGGTTTTGCTGTTTTTAAAAAGAAATTAAAGAGAAAAGGGTGTTATCTATGGAAGGTATCTAGCTGATTGCATCATGTAAGTTGGAGACAACCTAGCTAGGTCTGTCAAGTGTGACTGACAAATAAATAACCAGAATATCAGGTTCTTTAAAGCTGCATCAATTAATAGTTTTATATGAGCATCAGGTCAAAGGACAGTGTAACATGAGAGGCGTCACCGTATTGATAAATATCTCCTGACTCTGCAGTTTCCTTCAGCTCTACGGGGCGTTTGGTTTTCCAGACTCTAATTTACTGTTTGATTCAGTCTCACTGATCCCATCAGTTTTGTTTCCATCTGAAGCAGACAACTGTTTTCAAAGAAAAGCCACAAGACAAGACCGTGCGTGCGTGCGTTGGTATTTTGTAAAAGGTTGTGTATTGCCTCCAAATAGCACCTATATGTATACTGTATGGCATTTTGTTGTACCGTATGTATATCGAAAGGAGGAAAGTCTCTGGCAGATTTTTTGTTTTCTCTGGCTGAGTCAGTGATGCAGAGGCACAAGACTAAAGTGGTTTATGTGAGTGAAGCCACTCATATGCTGGTCAGTCGTGATACTCGTGAAGGAAATATGAGGTGTTGTACTGAATTGTCCTGTCTGTCTTCCACTGAAGCATGATAAGCAACTCTTGTTGCAGTCTAGCTCAGCAGCTTACACCAGCTCGGCATGAGGCAGTTGTCAAAGAACTGTGAAGGCACAAAAGCTCTATCAGCATGTTTGGCTGGAATTAAAGTGACATTTTGACGATTTAAGTTCTTCCCTACCCTGCTTGGGCTCTCCAGAGAGCATGCTGGGCAGGCTATATGAATAAATCCTTGGATGTCAACAGCATGTAACAGCCTACCTTCAGTCAACTAGCTAATCCTCTAATGAATCAGTGGCCAGTAGCAACACAGTACATTCACACAGACGCATTGTTGCTTTAAGGATGATTTAGTATCAGTCATAAAACCTTCACAGGAGTCTAAACATTGCTGACTTCAGAGTAGCAACAATAACAGCGTTTTATGTAGACATACACAAGTGCAAAGTGTAACTGCACAGAAAATTGGTTTGAATATGGTGTAGGGTGTGTGCCTCTAGAGCAGTGAGTGCTGTGTAATTGTACCTTGTAAGTGTACATCCTGGTTCATGGCAAAGCACGTCACATTTTCCATCTAAGAGGTTTTTTTAAAGCGCTACACTCACTGTATGCTCTGTTTTCTAAATGATATGTAATGTTTAAGGCTAAAGCAATAGTTACCAGTTTCTCACATTTTCTTTATTGTGATTATGGTGTGACTGCTATGACACTGCACTGTCCTGTCTTAGCTTTCTTTAAAGCATCATAATTGAAGTGTTAAGCTAGAGCCAAAATAACCAAACCAGAATCAGATGATGGTAATTTGAACAGAGCTGAAGCCAAATTGACCGCAGGTCTATTTTTGAGAGTTTGCAAAGACAAAAAGGCAAGGTTTGAGGTTTGAATTTAAGCAGCTTCATAATACATAAGAAATTAAAATATGTTGCCTGAGTGGCATGGGTTTGACGGGATATGTAGTGCACATCATGAGGAAAAGGGGATGCTTTCTTTAGTCGTGTTCTGTTAGTTTAGCTTTTTAGATTTGAACAGGCTTTTTTCACAGCAGACATTTTGACATGTCATGTGAGGAAAACCACAGGTATGATAAATAAATGTAATAAGGGTTTTTTTTCTCCATGTACCTGTTCCAGAGCCCGACTACTTTGCATGCTGGCTTTCTGACATGGCTCACATGAAACGAACAAAGCCAGCCTTAATGGTAGTAATTACACCTTTTCTTCCCCTGCTACGACATGTCAGAAAATTCTGCTGTGCAAAAGCCTCATTACTATACCAAAATTCAGCTTTCATTGGAGGGTGTTGCATCCACATCAGGTGAACCATAGGAATCGGAGCCCTTATTTCACACAGTACCCTGATCTTAGGGGAGCAACATGTTTTGCTGCTAATTAAAATCTGGTTGAAAATACAGTTACTGACTGAAGTGATCAGCAGACACAGTTGGTATCTTCTCTGATGATGATCCGCTGGGGTTGTACGCAAAGCGTCTTTAATTCTTTCTCGTTTCAGACTCTTTTTGCCTTCAGCAAGTAACACTGATACTCAGTTGGTCTGTTAACCAGCTTAAACAATCAGGATCGTTCCACTTTTTGGCCACAAGAACATTCCTTGGTGGCTTTAGCTGTTTATTTAGGATCATTGTCCTGCTGTGTTGTCTGAGAATTCCGGAGACTGTTTATTAAATAGACCGACAAGTCATCCATTGCTGTTTTTAACCCGAACACCCACGCTGGCATTGTTTCATTTTAAACCCAATAAACAACTTGGACTGTACATTGAAGATCCCAAACAACAAAAATAACTCTGTGTCCTACTATTTAGTGACTGCACTGTGTTATTACTCCTAACTATGTCAGGACCCAACAGAACACATTTATATTGGGTACAGGCTCAAAGTTGAACAAATGAGGAAGTACACAATACAACACATTGTACTTACGCCACGCCTCGCTCCTCTATTAAATGACAAAGAAGATTTGCCTCTTGGGTTCACGTGAGTGAAACTTCCCCTGACTGAAGGTAACTGGCAACATTGTGCTTTTTTTTTTTTTTTACCTTCCTCTGGCTATAAAACGTGCCGCAAAAGAGCCACCCTAATTTACACAAAAAAGGGTATTAATAGTTGATGTATTAAATTGACAGTTGCTTTTCCAGCTTCCTGAGTCAAAACCTATTTCCATTATAAAAGTCAATTCACATCGAAATACAATCTGAAGACTTGTAGTTTTTTTAAAATTTACAATAATTTTGAGAAGTACATGGCAGGTCGCTATCCCAGGCCTGATGATGCCAGCCATTGTATTTGAACTGCTGTGGAAGACATCTTTAGCGTTGAAAATAAGATGACATGATACACCATTGTCTCTCCATTCATTTATCTGTACCACACCTCTCCCATAGCCCCTTCGAATTAGAAACATTTCAACACAATTTATGTTAAACATCTGGTCTAAATCACGATGATCATTTTCAATTGGCACATGAAGCGAGCCACGGTTACCCCACTCCTGTAAAAAATGTTCAGAGCATACAATTGATGTCTAATTCTGGCTGATTTCAAGCAGTGCCCGATTAACGCTTTGGGTTTTGGGAGGCAGCTGATGGCTCCATCTGGGTGTGTTAAATCTGAGCTGAAACAGGAGAAGTGCTGGATACCTGCCAGCTGTTGCTCACTGACACCACTTGCTCCTTAACACCACCTCCCAACCATAGACACCTCCGATCATAAAGAGAAACACACACACACACACACACTTCAGTCTTCTCCATTTGTTTTAGCCTCACAGTTAGCAGTTAGCATCATTAATACTTCTATCGAGGCCGCTGAGCAGAAAGGCACTATGTTGACATTTGAGTGTCGCTGTCTAAGATGAGCGGAGTCATATGCCAGTTGCATATTGTGAAATGGTTTACTGGGTGTCAGGCAAAGGTCGGGGTCTATTCTGGGCCTTATGCATAATGCTGGGTCTGTTCCCCTGAACATGGCACACACATAGGCCTACATATGCACACATTGAATGTCACACTGGCTTTACAGATGATAAACAACACAGATGTGTCAGTCTCTTTTTCTAGTTCACCACAGCGAGTTTCTAGTAAGACCTCGCAACTGAATGTGTGAAATCAATCATTTTAGAATATTGGCATATTGGTAAATTCCCAATGGTAATATTAACATTCATCAATTTATTAGACAGCAGGCTGTAGGGTTGCAACTATTAAATGATATTTTATAGTTATGTTGTGCCACCAATTTCAGTTAAAAATGTACTGATTAATCTGTTGTCAAAACGGTATTCGTCTTATTCATTTAGTTTATTTATATCTCAAAGAGATCATTTTTATTACCCAATCCGTTTAAACTCTAGTTAACTGTAGTTGAAAATGTTCAACAAAGTAAATGTGTGTGTGTGTGTGTGTGTGTGTCACAAGATGATGATCAGTGATCAACAGAATTAGTGGGCAGGCACAAAGCGCTGGGAATTTTTTTTTTTCACAGCTTTGCTCATAGGTCAATAATATCACATGATTTGTTGAACTGTCAATATTGTTTTTATTTTTATTTTGAATGCACATTTTTAGTTTTGACTAGATACTGGATATGCATCCCATAGTGTTTAGCCTCTGGTTTACTGTTGCATCTATCATTGATAGTTTTCCTTTTCCCCTTCATTTGGTGGTCATTATTCAATCCAGTCACTGAGGTCAATTCTGATCTTTCTCAGCTGTGTTGGAGCAGAGATCAGATTTAGCCCAGATGACATCATATGCAGAGTTGGTTAATCCCAGTAAGAGGACTTTGTGTGGTGCTGATGGCTTGCTCCATCTACACAACTCTACTGCAGCTACCACAGGTTAAAACACAGAAACCACCACCTAATCCATCATGACATAATCATATATTTGTACATGCTTCAAGTGTTTCGCTCTAAGAGGGATCCTTGAAATGGCATGTAACATTTCATCTCACACCCGTTCCCAGGCTGTTGTAATTACAGGATTTGATCCTACTTAGGCAGTGTTTGCTGTTAGGGCTGATATCGACAAATCTGTAAGCTTTTTAGCTGTGAGCAGCAGAGTATACAGTTACCACTATTTATATGCTCATGTCCATCTTCCCTGCAATCGTCGTCGTAATTTGACTGGGAAGCAAGCCAATGAGGGTGGCTGTAGAAATACTGGCGTCTGATTGGTTGTTGCATGTAAGGTTGTCTGTTTACAGGCACATGTGAGAATGGGATAAAAGTGCAAGAAACTACTTGTGGTCGCATGTAGTTTTACTTTTCTAAACGTAATGCTGATTTCAAGTCAAAAGTCACCGTAACTGGCAAAAGCCTGAACAGCCACATCAGAACAGTCCAGAGTTCAAAGTAAGGATGTACGACACTTTGACTGAAAGACAGAATATATCACAGGCAGTCACGAGGATATTACAGTATTGTCCGTTCCAGCCCGAGTGGCGAGTGTCGTATCACTACCTGATGAAGGTTTATTTAAGTCCCTAAACTGAAAAAGCTGGAGAAATTGTTTCCCTCCAGCAGGATACAGCAGCTGTTCTCTTTGTTGGAGCACATTATTGTGGTCTTAAAAATAGGTTCTCATGAAGCTGGAATTCAAATAATCTTAGATTCAAAACTTGTCTCCTTGCTGGTCTCATGCAGAGACTATTTGGTTTCAGATTCACCAAAAAAAAAACGCACACGACTGCAGTGTGGAACAGCTGAGGTGGAGAGGGGACTGTAGCAGCAGGTCAGACAGGGAAGGGCCCTTCTAGCCTGCGGGTCAGCTGCCCTCGACACAGGCCAGCACACTTGGCAAAAAGCTGCTCTCTGCATGACACCACACAGGGCAACTGAAACTTCCACTCTAGTTTAGTATTAAACAAGATGAAGTTAAAGGGTGAGCTGTTAAGTCTGTTGAAAATGACATTTTTTTAAATTTTATTTTGACCTGCAAATGTTGCATCTCTAAATTTATGTAGAAGGCAACAGAGGTTTTTATGATTTCAAATACCAAAGGGATGATGTGAAGGATTTAGTGGACTTTTTGGATATATGCTTGGGAGAAATAAGCCCCCAATTAAGGCTATCATCAGATTTTCACTACACGATTATCTTTGCCAAAATAATTCACAATAACGATATTATCGCAATATCTGTAGAAAATGTGGGGAAAAAAATACAATTATAATGCAGTCAAATTCATCTTTAACTTGGTTTATTGTGCGTTTTGTCTTAAGAGGGGCTGGATTATTTACCTAATATTATTAACATGATATCAAAATATCCCAGTTATCGTCACCCATAGTCTCAATACATTCCCTTTTACTAAAGCTCTGCTGTTGGTGCAGTCATGCAATGGCCGGGGACCATGTCTGCACAGGGAGCGGATCAAAGATTATTTGATATGGGCAAGAGCTGTGAAAAATCCTCGTCATATGCAAAGATGTTACATAAGACATTTGCAGCCTGGCCCCGGTCATTTACACGGCCATAGCTTAGCCCATCTGCTAGGAATAGAGTTGACTCTTAAGTACGTAAAGCTACCATAAGCCTCTGTTTCCTATTGTAAGCTGTTTTTAAAGGGTCCTGTGGTTTTATGCCATCTGTTTTTACTCATTATTTATATATTTTATATTTTCTTTCCCTCTCCTCATTGGCATGGCCTGACTTGTGAGACATGCTCGTTGTCCGTGTTCATGTGGGAGGTGGATTGCGCTACAGCAGTTCCCCGCTCCGCCTCCCAGACCAGTCACGTGTCTTCCACCCACAGTCCCCCACTCCTCTGTATTGCCTCCTGTCTTTCACTCTCAACTTCTATCCCCCAGCATGCACAGAGGCTGCTTACTTCTCTGGCACTTTTCCTTGTTGGTATCATGTTGGAGCAGGATCACCCTTTGGTTTTTGGAAGGATGTTTTGAAGTTTTCCATCCTTTCCATGTCGACATCAATCATCTTTATTACATGTTTGAGGTTTTTGGTCAAATTATTAGAACTTATGCACCTCCTTATCTAACGTCACCTGTTTATGGCTGCTTCCCCCCCCTTTTTTTTAAACAAGCAATTAAATCAACCTTTGGTAATGTAACCCTGCTTATATTTTTAACACTTCCCCAAATGGCTTCTCAGTAAAGGCCTACCACTACATTCCAGTTAAAATGTATTGTGAAGTGTTGATAGTAGATTAACAGAACATAAATGCATCACAGAGACACTCAAAATGCATTATGTCTCTGGGGCTGCTTTGTTGTTGGCACAAGGATAAATTTGGATGAAGTATTGGTGTAATTAGTTTAAATATTCTTTTCCCCAGAGGGTTTAATTTTTTGCAATAATATAACCAAAGTGAAAAATGTTTCTCTTGCTAGACATTGCATGTTCTCTACCTGCAAATGCAGCTCCCTCCCTCAGAAGACATTTAAACACACAACACTGGTCATTATCATTAGCCATTCAGGTCATTGATTACATTGACACTGGGGGGGGGGGGGTAACGATCTGGATCGATATATCGATTCATTGATCAACGATCCAATATCATAGATACAAAGCGAAAACATTGATACATATCATCCTTCCCATAGCACACCTCCAAGCGCTCCTCCTTCCTAAACAGTCAAACGGTGCTAGCGCCGGTAGCAAGCGGTGCTCGGGGCGTAACGTTGCAAAGTGTGTGTGCCGTTGATGGAGAGCGTGTGTGACGGTTGGCAGAAGTAACGTTTTAGCTGTGTGTAGCAGGGCAGTGTGTTTTACAGTTTGTCGATGAATATATGTTACGACTCCTCAAGATCCAAGCCAAGCTCCTGTGTCTTGCTGGCTTCGTGCTGATTAAAGCGAAGAGGGCTAGCTCCGAAGTTAGCAATAATAACTCGCCCGGCTCTCTTAAGGTGGACTCAGCTTTTTAAGGTGGACCAGCTATTCTCATATGAATGACTCGCTGGCTCACTAGCATCGACCAGAAACCAGACCTGCACAACAGGAGGGCTATTTTTATTCTTTTTAACGAAAATAATTGTTTTTTCATTTAAATGTCTTAATATGTTGTTTTTAATTTTTGTAAGTTGTTATAAATGTAAATGAATGTGTTAAATGGGCATATAATGGTCTCATATCGATCGCAGGCCTCTGAAATGAATAGAATCGAAATAGTATCGCAGACTTTGTGATGTTGGCAAATATCGTATTGTTGTCCAAAGAGGTTGTAACTGAGAAGGGCCAGCACAAAAGGATGGAAAAGGAAGTATTTTTATTGTGTTGACTACAGCTCATACTTTGTGTGTGCACTCCTACGTGCTAGCAGGGCACCAGAAGAGAAAATGCTCCTGATTTAATAAAGGCCTAATGGAGTGAATGTGGGAGCTTAACAGCTTTCAGCTTTTAGTTTATATAATTTAAAATAGAAGTGCTTTGGAATTAGATTCTCATGGGAAACAATTTTTAAGATTAAATCTCACTTCAAGTATCTCTTGAGAAGTTGCTATGCTAAATAAATGTTTAGGCTTTTTTTTTTTGTTGTATAAATGCATGTAGAGTAGTAAAGTTAAAACAGCAAGCGGTATCTTTCACGACTAATTGTCTTTACTTGGTTTACTTAAATTCAAAAGGCACCAACATTTACATTTTACTGACTTTAGAGGTCAAGGCTGTTTCATTCTGTTTAACACATCAGAGTTTATTATATCAATTTGACAAACAGAATAATGTAGGCTACGTCTGTGGACCCATGTAAAGCCAGTATTGGTTGAGGGTGTGTGAAAAGGGGGACCGCGTACTGCCATTGTCGACATGGGCTTTAGCACAGGCTGTGCCAAAGCTATTGAAGATTAAGGAAAGGAATTAAGTAGGGTGTTTGTTCTATCCTTCACGTTTGTCTATAATGCCCTTGTCATCATAAGAGTGGCTGTTAATCAGATTACATTTTAGGTTGTAAAGCCAGAGCTAGCGATATAATGAACAATATGTCCCACTGGGTTGATTATCGGCCATGTCATCACTAAAGCCTGCTGTTCATCAGCTGGAAATGCTCTTTATCCTGTCACATCTCATAAGTCTGACCTGAGACTTAATTTAAGTTATATTAGGGTTTGAAATAAGAACATTATTTAAGTTACATTATGCTCTTATCCAGAGCGACTTACAGTGAACCAACTACAGGGACGGTCCCCTGGAGCAGCTTGGTTGCTCAGAGGCACAATGGTGCCCTGGTGTTGAACTCACACACTTCAGTGTTCTCTTTGAAAGCCTGACCACTAAACCACTAGACTACCATCACCCACAAGTTAGCTGTAACTTGTCACTCACACACTACTTCCCTTCCCTTGGGGTGGAGCTCTTAACACAGTCATTTGTGCTTTTGTGTTGTTGTAGTGAGTCTATAATTGCCCTTCATTGTGTGAACTGAAAGCTATTCAAGTATTGATGTTTCAAAATTTTCTTTTTTTCTATACACAACACTCTGTTTTCTGTATTGAAAAGAATACAGAGGCTTAACTGATCCAAACAACAAACATGTACATAAAGAATATTGATATTGTGCATTAACTCATTTGTAAATGGTGTAATATTTAACTCTCTCCTTTTTTTCTCTTTTCTCTTTCAGGAACCTATAAAGTCCAGGGCGCCGCAGCTCCATTTGGAGTATAGATTTTACAAACAGTTGGGAAATTCAGGTAAGAGAGCTGCAGTCTGTAGATTATTAGTCTCTGATAGGCGGCACCATAATAATAATGATGAGTTAAATGTGAATGGGCTTTTTCACACAGCATTGTGCTGTGCAGGAAGAGAAAGCTCAGACTTTATATTCGGGAACAGACGATGGTGTGCAGGTGGTGGGCAAATGTCATCACACTGTTTACATGACTTCCACTCGCATGTTTTCCGGTCGCTTTTGTGTTTGAGATATTAAAGCAGGCAATGTTATTATTATCACAATGTTTTTTAATGGGTTTTTTTGGTAAATTAGCTGGCAGGTTGTGGTAGTCTCGTCTGGTCTCATGAGTGTGTCAGGTTTAGAGTATCAGAGTTGGTAATCGGGAATAATGGCTGCATGGAAATGGATGCTTTTCTGAGAACAAGTGAACAAATGGGAGAGAGATAGAGGAGGACAAAGATTTAATCCCTAAAAATGTTGACATTCTGATATGGAGTGAGCTAAATATGTTGATGTTACTATTGTAATTCTGTTTTTATGCCGTGCCACTTGTATTTAGCTTGTGTGAGACAATTTGTTTACATCAAGGATTATATACTGTGATGCAACAAATATGATCGTATCCTATCCTCTTATTTTGGAGAAATGGATATGAGTGAATACTCAATTTAACCTTTTAAATGCCAGGTCTGATATTTAGTTTTTTTTGCAGCTTCATGTCCAATCAGGTTTTCATTTTGTATAAGTAAAAATAGGAGTTACCTTCCTCTGTAGTCCAATTGGCACAGATTGTGTTCATTTTTGGAAAAGCTCAAAAGGCAAAAATGGAGAAGGAAAGATGCTTTTTCAAATGTGGACATGAAACATTGGGGGAAACGGACAAACAAAAACCACTGCAACTTCCATTCTACTTTAGGCAAAATTTCACAGTGTGTGTCTTTCCACATCTGTGGGAGCCAATGGATGCAATGAAAGCCTTCTTCCTCTTTTCTAATCCCATCTCTACAGTACCAGAGCCTTTCCTCTCCTACAGCACTGCCCAACATGTTAATGTGCTGTGATGCATAGCTGCAGTGGCTCCAGGGCTCTTTGATCTGGTCTGGCTGGTCAGTTAGTTACAGAGGGTGAGAGGGAAGGCAGACTCAGATGTTTGGGAGGGACTGGGACTTGATTTATTTCCACAGCCCGGCCTGGCTGGCTGTTTTTGGAAAGGCTCACCTGTCGTATTTGTGTAGATGCATGTGTTGATTTTGCTGGCTCACAACACTCGTGCTCAGTCTTTAATGCATACACCATATGCAAACATGTCCCCACTACTTAGTCAAACTGACAAGAGCAAAAGGTCTGTGCAGGCTCCCACTCTGCAACCTCTCAAAACTGCATGCCCCACCAGTTCTTTTTTTGTCCCATGGCTCTACTACGAGCGAGAGTATCAGTACATGGCGCTTTTTACACCCGGTTTGAATTTTGTTGGAAATATCACCTATATTAACATCATATACCAACAAGAATCTATGAGATTCATCTTTTACAATGTGTAGTTCCTCTCTAAGGTCTGTATATGGGACATGTTTTGTGTTTGGATCGTCAGTGTGACTGGTGATTACTGTATAAAAATATAGATTTGAAAGCTCATATTTATGTGGGTATGCTTGTATGCATACGTGTGTTTGTCATTCTCAGATTATTGCAAGTGGCCCTGCTCCTCTTGTTGCAGTGATCCTCCCCCGTGTGACAAATGTGTGTGTCTTGGTCTAATTTAGTGACACATGCTAGCTTCCTGGCTCCTTGTGCCAGAGCAAAAGCCCTCCACTGTTGATAAGGAGGTGGGGCATTAGGGCAGTCCTTGACTATTTATAGATGGCCCTCTACAAGCAGTCTGGCCATTATGGTGTGTCTACTTGGATAGCTTCCCACATTATCCTCTGCCTCCCTGATGACGGTTTGTGACTGTGTGCTGCCTGCAGATTGCAGGGAAACTCTCTAACGTGCATTGCTAACAGGGTGTGGCCACTTTTCTTTTTCTTTATGTCTGTTTAAGTCTGTCATTCTGATGTTACGCAATGCATGGCCACACATACATGAACTCAAACACAAGTGTGTTGTCATCTCCTTTACCATTTTGCCTGATAATAACAGAGGATTCCTCTCATCCAGGCTTGTCTCTCTCTGCCTTTTGGTTGTTTCTTCTGGTCCATTAAACACATCCTGACCATCCCTTCTTCCATGGAGACCACTGCTGGCCTTCAGCCTTACCCTTATTTACTGAAGCCTGGGGTTGTGCAACATGTACAAATATTGCTAGCCCTCACACACAAATAGAGACAGGAACAGGTACATAGGATAATGGAACAAGCTGGTGTTATGCCATTCACCTATTTCCAAATGCACGCTGAACATTACTACACTATTATTTGATTTGACGTTTCAGTTATGATTGCGACAGTATGTACAAGATTGACTCGACACTCCTCACTTTTTGAATTTCACAAAAATACAATTCATAAAAGACGCCGTGGTCCAGCGTAAAGGTCAGCCCACCTGAAGCGAGCCTGAGCCAAAGTTGTTGCTAACTTTGGGGCAGTTGTTGCTAACTAATCAGCAGGTGGCAAGCAAGACTCGGGGATTTGGCTTGGGTCTTGAGGAGTTGTAGCATTTATTCACCGACGAATAAACTGTAAACTGCGCTCCCTTCACAGCTACGTATATCGCTACTGCTGACTTCATGCTCACCGTCGCAGGCACAGGCTTGCTATACACTGACAGAGTAAAGTTACGCCTGGTAGACACACAGCTGACAGCCTTGTAGCTAAACTGCTGAGATGTGGTGGAGACTTACTGGAAAAGTGGCTGCATATGCCAACTCGGTTGTCTGTTTTGCACGTACACTGCAGCTGGTGATAAATTCAACCTGTTTGTGCATCGGTTATTGTTGCAGCTGGGTTCAATTTCCTGCCACCATCTTTCAGCCTGTTACTACTCACAAGATACTTTCAACAGGAGACAGACTATTAAGTCGCCTAAATAAAGTTATTTAAATTCTCAAAGATCAAAAACCAATTGAAATGGATTCAGCCAAATGCTGATTCTGTGTTTTGCCCTTATTACGAAAAAAAAACAATATCTCAAGTAAGCTGTTTACAATTTAAAATCGAGCCGAGGTCGCCAGCTGATGACTGGCTCTGTCCATGATGATATGACCGAAAGGCTCACTTGACTGTCTAGCATGGGAGGAGTCATGGCAATAGATTAAAACTACTTATGTTGTCAACTTTGCTAAATGGGGACATGTGACCCTGTTAGTCCTGCACCCAAGAGCCTCAAATATGTCACAGCGTGGACAACTCGGCGCTTAACGCCCAGGAGGAGCTTAGCTGCACACTGTTAATTCTCTTCTGTCCTGAACAGATCGCAGCAGGATCTGCCTCCCGGCTCACAGATTTTTGTGAAAATTGACAATAGACCTGACATTTCAGTTGCTCTTATTCGTAATAGTAGCACTAATAAAATGTGCTGGTCATAGTGAAGTCTTGTACCAGTCAGCCTAAGAGTGTGTGGCTTCTTCTTCTGTCACTTGTTGTCAGGGGACTGGCTGCAGAGATGGTTTGCAGTTTTTATGGACCAGCTGTCATTTAACTATTTCACCGGCTGATTTAGCTCATGCAGTCATGGATACACAATTACTTGGCTTGTACTGTAATTAGTGTCACATATAAGGAGGTTTCCTCTTGAAAATGATTCAGTGATGGTTATCATCAGCATGCCTGTGAATATTCATGAGCCCCATCAAGACTTTTGAGGGCACGATATGCCGTGTCAGTCCATGCTGATGATATTATTTCATGCAAATCATGGATTCTTATGCACGCCATGTGGATACTTTTAATGATAAAAATCTGTTTGTGTTGACTGCCGTTGTAGGATTATTCTAGGTTAGATTGATTAGATTATTTTAACAACTTGTCAAAGCACCATAGAGATGGATGCACGATGGCAACAAATTACGAAATAAATGTCAAGAAAGCAATTCATAAAAAAAGATCATGACATTTACTAGTTTTATTAAGTAAGTATTTTTTGCCATGATTTATAAAAGCAGCCTGCTGTTAATTGTCACATTTCACAATGGCAAAATAATAGTTTTTGAAATTGATCAATTTTACTGTGAAACTATTATTGTTTCACATTAATAGTTTTGTAATGGTGACTTGACTAAATCTCTATTATTAGGGCTCAATTATGAATCATCTCAGCATCTCAATGGTGCAGTAGTGCTAAAGGAAAGCATGCAATGTAAGAAAGCAAATTAGGCCAACTGTGGAACATTATGAAGCAGTGCGATGGTTTATAATGAGAGTGACAACCTGCTCATGGCTAATCTTAAAAACAGAAAGTCTTGTCCGTCTGATAAATAACCTACTAGTTACTGGTTTTGCTGTTTGGATTTAGAGGAAAAACTGCCCTAGTTTAAAATCAAATCATTGCTTGACTCATATTTTGTGGAGCTACTGGAAATATAGATGCAAATATCTGGTAGATTTATTTGTTAACTAAATAAAAACGAATATAGCTGTTTTATTCCCCCCGCCCACTAGTTATATTTAGCCCTCTGGTGTTTTGCGGGATTGTTCTGCTCATGAGCTATGTTGCATTTATAGGTCCAGGATCAGTCTATGCAAGCCCAAGTGCTGATCACATTTCAGCCTTGTGAGAACATCTCCAGAGCACTGGGCCTAATGGAAGTCACGTCTTCTTCTCCTCTCAGTGCACTCGACTCCATGTTCTAAATCTTTAATACACACTCCCTTTCCTCTCCACCTCTCTTCTCCAACCTTCTCTCCTCTAGCCCCTTAACTCTGACATTTCTTTGTAGGGCAGCATTGTCTTTAGCTGCCATGATGCAGCCTCCCCTCTTACTGTGAGGCCCTGCCTGCAAATGCATATATAGGTTGAATTGTCTCAAAAGACAGCTGGGGGCCGAGCATCGCTGACATTGGCTTGCATTGAAAGCCAGAACCTATCCAATAATGCTGAAAACAGTTGGATGTATTTTTATATAATAGAATTACAGACATTTATCGTCACAGAACTGATTGAAATGGTTTGTTTGACCTTTTAACTTTTGAAGACCACACAGTTGTCCACATAAGATGATGTTTGGCAGTCACGCTTCATCATTCTGTTGCTGTTGAAGTGCTCGCTGTTTCCTATTGGACAACATTTGCTGCATTGGAGAGTAATTTCACTGTTTAGTGGTTATGGTTGAGTTTAAGTCAACCATCACATCTCGCACGGTCTCACATATCCTATTTTACAAAGCTATTGTTAGCAAGTTATATCTCATTTATATATTACAGTTTAGACAGAAATGACCCCAAAAAAATGTGCTCTGGGCTTTTTCTACAAAGATTGGTGCTCACAGCTGCTGTAAAACACAAATCTTTGCTCTCGTCCACCAGCTGAAGATTATATTACAGCGTGTGCTTTTCCTCTCGTGATGACGGTGCTTTGAATGCCCTCTAGATTTGGGCCAGGCTTTGATGAGTCAGCCATCCCAATGATCTCTTGTCACTGCCTCATCTGTCATGGGCTTTATTACCAGGAAAATCATAGAGACTAAAGGGCAGACAGGTGTTTGTGTGTGCGGACGTACGTGCATGTGCAGTGTGTCTTGTTGGACTGATGCTGAGGCATAAATCAGATAAATCCTACTGAAAACTCTCCCCTGGCTGGCAGCTGACACACAATACAGACTGAATACTTCCCATTCTCAGCTCCCATTTATCATTATCACACATTTATTCATTTTTCTTCCAGACAAGTACAGTACAAATGTGCCTGCCTATCAATCCATGTCCGGTTTGTAATCTGGATCTTTATCTCATTGACTCCCTTTATCTCTCTGTGTAACTGTCTCAGTGCTGCTCCGCCTGCTGTTGTAGCATCACTGATGTGGAGTCTCGTGGTTAGTGAGCTTTCAGGGAGATGGCTGGCATGTAGATGCTCAGTATTTGACACCACAGAGTGCTTCAAAAGTCCCTGGATGACTTCCTGGTGACCAACCAGGAACTAACCTGGTAGTGACTGTGAACCTGGAAACTGGTGGATTTGATTGTTGGAGAAATGTTCGTAGAAACGTTTCGATAACATTTTTTACTTCCCGATTCAGAGACCTCAACTTGCGTTTCTACTGACACCGATTACCAATCCGATACCAGTGAGTTGAAAACAAAAATAGCTGTATGCTACTATTTTGCTAGTTCTGGCTAACGTTAGCCATATGCGCAGTAAAGATCGGGTGTAGTGTAAGTGAGCTGATAAATGATTTGATAACGTGATATCAGCATAGCGCAAGAACAACTCTTGTTAGGCTACAACTTTTCTGATCACAAGTCAGTGGGTTTTCATCAAAAAATATCCATGAAAGTCATAAAATGCCCCTGAAATTTCAATACGAGGGCTGAAAAATGCCAAATAAATGAGTCTGTTGTTTTTTGTCTACGTGGCATTACTTATCTCTTTTCCAGTGAACTGTTGCATGTTATTCAAGAGTGTTTGTGAAATCCGATGCTGGTGCCTCACAAGCCTCAGCAGTTCACTTTGTTGTGACAAAGCTTTTAAGTCTGTAGCAGGCAGACATTAGGAAACAGCAGCTTTAGGGCAGTGCTTTTTAGGCCATTGCTTTTTAGTACAAAATGTGGGACCAAATTAGTAAGAAATTGGAATTTGCCTGGAGATTTTCTGATATGATTTTTGAAATACAGTTGCTGTTAGTATTGTTTAATCAGAAAGACATACTGTAGTGTTTGCCACGCCCCAGTTTTCCCTCTGTTAAAAGACTGATAAACATAAAAATAGCACGCGGCCATGTTGATCCATCCACATTCTTCAGAAGTTGTATACATAAGCACAGAATGGGTGTGGTGGTTTCTAGTAGCAAAGACTATTTACAGTTGTTGACAGTGTGCTGCTCACGTCACTGGTGTTTCTTTAGACACCTTTACATTTAAATCCTACTTCAGAGGAAAAGAAACTGTAGGCCAGTTTCTGATATACCTGTTGAGGTTTGTCATTGCTGCTGTACACGCAATAAAGAGTCTCCTCACGCACTTTCTTATGTTGTGATGATTCATGAAGCACCTTTCACGGCACTTGCAACGTCTTCTCACTACGTATTACATTAGTACAGCACCATATGGCAATATTTTTGAAAATGTGAAGTTTTAAATTCTTCTTCCATGGTAATAGTACTTGGTTTTGATTCATATGATGCAGAGATGACACGGAAGAAACGGAAGCTTGGAAAACAAAAAAAATTAAACGCTGCACTGACCACATTGTTATGCACAGCAGCTTATTCATGCTGCTCTCTGCACCCTTATCTCTGAGCGACCCCGTGGTTTTGAGGGGATTTTGTGCTGTCCACTCCAAAAACTAAAAAAGTCCTTATCAGGCAAGAAGAATAAAAGTGCCCTTTAAAGTGAATATGTTATTATTACAAAAGTCCACTAACTGTATTTGTGTGTATTTGTGTCTCCACAGAGGGAATCCCTCAGGTGTACTACTTTGGTCCTTGCGGGAAATACAACGCCATGGTGCTGGAGCTGCTCGGGCCGAGTCTAGAGGACCTGTTTGACCTCTGTGACCGTACCTTCTCCCTCAAGACCGTCCTCATGATAGCCATACAGCTGGTGAGGCCTGGAGTAGGAGCGCTGCAGGCGTATATTTAGACGAGCTAGCTGTTGTGATTTTCAAGCTTTACAGAAAATATAGGGCAACATTACATGCATATAGTGGAGTGAATGCTAAGATGCTGTATGAAAAGCGTTGCATTGTTAATGCTACCCCTAGTTTTGAATAAATATTTTAATTTGGTACTCATCAAAAAACGTTTTCTTCTTTTAAGTGAAAGTAATAAAGCTTTGATGTTTACTAAAAGCTTGTAATGTAATACTTTTTTCATGTTTTAAAAAAAAAAACTGGATAATCGAGTGGTTTTAAGATTTTCCTCGACTAATCTTGACCTGTATTTTGCTCATCCAGATAACACGGATGGAGTATGTCCACACCAAGAGTCTGATATACAGAGACGTGAAGCCTGAAAACTTCCTGGTTGGGCGGCCAGGAAGCAAGCGGCAACACACCATCCACATCATTGACTTTGGTCTGGCCAAAGAATACATAGACCCCGAGACCAAAAAACACATCCCCTACCGGGAGCACAAGAGTCTCACTGGGACGGCACGCTACATGAGCATCAACACACACTTGGGAAAGGGTAAGAAAGTCTCTAGAGCAGGGCTGTGGTTTGATTAGATTTGCATAGACAAGCGTTGCTCATATTTGCATTCAGTTTAATGGAGATGTCCTAACGGTATTCTGTGCCAATAAATCCCCAGTATGTACACAGCATTGTAAACAAATAGCTTTTTAAAACTGATTTTACACACAGTTATTTGTTTATCGATTTGGAAGTTACTGTTCCTACAGTGTTTCAGCATCTCCTCCTTTTATTCACCTTGCTGTTGGCCAACAATTTGCCGTGGAGAGTCGACAGTTTACATGTTTAACGGAGCAGTGTGTAAGATTTAGTGGCATCCAGAGGGGAGGTAGCTGACTGAAGACAACTGAATACCTCTCCACTCACCCTTTTAGCTTGGGTAATTACAGTATGGAACCACTTCTCTGAGCTCCCTTAGTTCATAGTAACGCGATAGTTCTCTTCAGACACAGGTAAAATGGCAACATGCCCTAATAAAAGGGAAGAGGTTGTTCCCTTAAAAGGCACCGGCTCTGTAGTCTTCTGGAAGTGGTTCAGTTTGCAGCGTCTGACCTCGAGCAAACCACTGTCCGCTGTGAAGTTAGTTATCTGTAAATTAGGTTTGCACTTTGTTAATCCCAATAGCAAAAATCATCTTTTTTTTTGTTTGCTTTTGTTAATCATTTTTATTGTTAAAATAAAAACAAAACTTTTTTTTGAGTAAGTCCTTTGTCTTTTGTAGCCTGGGTTTAAGAGCCAAAGAAATTGGGTGTGTTGAAAAATCGGAGATTTTGTTTTTAGGCTGTATCGCCCAACTTCTGGTAACGTAAAAAAGTGAAGGGCTCATTCTAATCTAATACATACACAATTCTTAGTTTCAGGCCATTACACACTAATGAAAGTAGTTCTGAATATTATATTCCATTTCAACCAATCAGCTCAGGAGGTGATTTCACTGATTAGTTGTTCCACGCTACTCGTGAGTGCTAATCAGCTGGAAAAAAACCTGCAGACTGTTGGCTCTCATGTCACAGGATTTCCCCCCCTCCCTGCTTAATCATGGCCTTTTTTATAATGTACAGTACATGGTTACTTTGAACTCATGGATAATTATGCTGCATTTCCTTCTGCTCAATCGCTTGTTAACCTTTCCATCTGGCTATGAAATTCTTTCTCACAGGTAACCTTATTTTTGTCTTGTTGTTTCTCTTCCAGAGCAAAGCAGAAGGGATGATTTGGAGGCACTGGGTCACATGTTCATGTACTTCCTCCGAGGTAGCCTCCCCTGGCAGGGCCTAAAGGTACTGTTCTGTATTATTTGACACGTACTGATTTAATCAGACTCCTGTAACCCTCTTAATGCTAAGCATATCGACGTACCTTTTTCCTGCTGCTCTACATTATCAGCACATTATCTCTTTCATACCTATCGTCCACATGACCTCAGGGACAGAGATATAACAACATCATTCTCTCACACTGGTGACATTTCAAGATCTCCCCACTGATTTATCTGTATTGTTTGTTGAACATAAAAGACCCTCTGTGTCATTCACACACACACACACACACACTATTGAGACCTCCATGATTGTTTAATTTGCTGTTGCTTCATACAAACTTAATATCATCTGTGGTGAAAACCTGCACAATGATGAGGTGCTCGTGTATAGATGACTGGATGCAGGCAACATGAAGCAAAGTTGTTCCCTGTGCCAAGTCTGTTACTTTCTTTACCGGGACACCTTTGAAGATCTTCATTATCTTATATAGTCACTTAAAAACTTTTTTTTTTTTCCAGTTTTTATTTTGCTCATGTAGGGATTATTTTATGTTAACTTCCCGACATAAGGTGAATTGTAAGAATTATCCCATTTGCCATATTTGCAGCATCTAACACATTTTTGATCATGAAATATATTTTCCTACTGATTGTGTTAGAACAGCTGGTCGCTCCGTATCACCCCAAACCCACAGAGTTTTTAACTCCTGGGTTACATTACAAATCTACAATAAAGAGAGATTTTTTAGTGATTATCTGCTCTGATATCCTAAACAATAGCTGCTATTGTAATTTGGCATCATGTTCTGCGTGCATTGGGGCCACACACTTGTCTTTATGTTTTCATGACAGCTTTCACCATAAGTGCTCACAATCAAATCTATACAGTCCGTGACTAGAAAAATAAAGACTCCAGTAGATGTGGGCTATTCCTGGCATCTTCAACAAAAAAAAATCCAACTCCACACTTGCTTTGCATTTGAACAGTGTACAGAGAGAGCTTAAAGCACTGAGAAACACAGGTGCGATGACAGGTGCGAGTAGGGCCAGTTATAGCTGCAGAGTTTCTGGACTGTTTGCAGCCGTCAAAATCAAAGGTGTACTTAGAAAAGACTAGAAGACACGACACCTCATCTGAACATTTGCTATGTGGGAGGAAGCTTGTGGTAGATGAATGTGAGGGCTGTATGAATGTGGGGGATGTCTGGTGGCTCGGGCCAAAACTAGTTCTCACCAACACACAACATGACGCCATCAAAATACAATGAAGCATCAGAGTGACCAGATGAAGTATAACGTACACACAATCCTACGGGGTCATTGTGTGGAGCTGCGGGTTAAAAATGATCATCGCCAGACTGCTGATGAGCGGTAGACGTTTCTCTGGTCCGAGGAATCCAGGTTAGGAGTCGACGATGGTAGATCCAGTGTGAAAACCCATCATGCATAGTTGAAAATGTATAGGCCAGTGGGTGAAGTGCAACCATTTTGGATGCATTCAACTGGTGTAAAATAGGTCTATAGATTGACACTGTGACACGCAGGTTTACCATAATATCGTAGCAGATATGAAGTCATAGAAATCTCTGCAAAATAATGCTCTCAAATCTAAGAATCATCCTGGAGTTGGTGGAGAAACATTCAGGGGAGATGAAGTGAAGTGACTCCACAATCTCCTGATATGTACAACTTGTTTGTTGTTGTTTACATAATCTGATTTGAATATCATAATGCTACGGGGCCCTTTTTTTTGAGTCATTGCCATAGTTTGTGGCAAAAGTTGTGGAGGTTTGTACTGAGCAGGTGTTCCCGTTTGTTCTGGTGAAAGTCTAACGGGCCACTGCAGACAGATTCACAAGCTCAAGCCCTTAGTGCTGTACATGTCTGTTTTTATGACTCTTTTCATCTGCCTGTGGAATACAAGAATCATCCTGCCCAATATATAACACATGAATATTACACCTATCTGTTTACACTGCCCACATCTGTGTATTTGTGTACATTTTGAGTGTAATATGTATGTTTCTTGTCTCCTGTGTAGGCGGACACTTTAAAGGAGAGGTATCAGAAAATTGGGGACACCAAACGAGCGACACCCATTGAAGTGCTTTGTGAAAACTTCCCCGGTCAGTAGAACTCTCCTGCTTCCTTTTGTTTACCGTGTCATTTCTTTTCTGCCTTGATTTGAAATGTAACGATAAGTTCTCTTTTGCTACAGAAGAGATGGCCACCTACCTGCGCTATGTGAGGAGGCTGGACTTCTTTGAGAAGCCTGATTATGACTACTTGAGGAAGCTCTTCACTGATCTGTTCGACAGGAACGGCTATGTCTTTGACTATGAATACGACTGGGTCGGCAAATCACTTGTGAGTGCCTCTTACTGAATCCACTCACCCTAACCCTCTGAAATCCTTTTGATTGGACCGTCGAGTCTCAAAGCTGCCGTTGCTTTATTACTCTCACTGTAATAATGTGTCACTTAGATCATAACAGAGTGTTTTTGCAAACCTTGTTACGTAAAATGGGCTTACAGTATGGGTGCTAAGTTTGTTTTTACATTTCCTTTATTGCAACACTTTATTTCCTGTAAAGGGACAGTTCAGCCCCAAATCAAAAATACATAGTCGTGCCATTTATTAATCTACATTGACAAACTTGCCAACAAGTGAGCATGAGCAGATGCACCCTTCTACCCTGTAGTTCGGTAGAAAGAAAATAGCTCCTACATGAAACTGCTCATAACTGGGTCATCATTTCTAAATTACTAAATAGCTCAACAGGTCTGAGGAAAAATGTGTACTTTTTGATTTTTGGAAAGAACTGTCCGTTTGAATTTGTTTGAAATTGTCTTGCTTTTGACACCGTTTGTTACCTTACCTATAGCCCACACCGATAGGCCCTATCCCCAGTGACACGCCGCTGCAGCCCAGCAGCAGAGACAAAGCACAACAGCAGACCAAAAACCAGGTGAGGTCATCAGCAGTAAAAAAAACATCACACCCACCCACCAATCTACCAACCGACCGACTGACCGACCAACCAGCCAACCCTGTCGTTCAAGTTCCTCTGGCAGGCTGCTCTTGTTGTGTCCACGTTTTATCAACTTCCTGGCTGCCGTTCAGTTCCACTTCTCCTTCATTCCTGTTCCTGTCTACAGTCTGACTGCTTGGCAGTGATATCTTCTTTCCTCAAAGTCTCTGTCGGACAATAACACAAAATTGATGCGTTACCAGTAAATGAGCCGACACGCACGATCATGAGGCAGGCTCTCCTGCTCCAGCTGGGAAACAAAGCACCGTTTTCGGCTTAAATTTATTCTTCACACCTGGCCACTCTAAGCTCCAGTCATTGCATGCACGAGTTGAAAATGCAAATCGCATTGTTCATACCATTAATGACAAGCTATATGCTTAGAGTGTGACAAAGTGTTGACTTGATTTAATTTTTTATTTAAGTCCTTTTATTAGCATGCTATCCGAGCCTTGTTGTCTTTGATTGTTTAGTAGAGGGCTAATAATTCAAGAGTTTAAGTAGAAAATGATAATGAAATCCTTCTGATAGACTTTAATCACGTTGCTGTACTTGATGAGTCTGACTCATTGTTTCCCGTATAGCCAGACAAGGCATTAGATTTTATGATTGACTCATTACATTGGACTCTAACCTCTTTTTACTGCTCTCTATTTAACGTGATTGGCTGGGAAGCATCTTGCCACCTTTTTGAACCTGGCAAAGCACCACCTCCAGCTCCATGCACGTTGCTCATGACTATAAAAACCTGTAACATCCTGGTTGAAACAGTCAGCTGCATCAAAAGAAAACACACGGTCTGGCTCTGTAGTCACAGGTTATATTTGTTGGTGGTAGAAGAAAAAGTAAATGTTTAAGTCTGCAAATGAAAGCACAATGTTAAAAAGAAAGTACTCTAAATTGAACCTGATGTTCAAGTAATGCTATTACCCAAATCCCCAATACTGTAAATACTCTGTGTTGTTTTGGATACTCAGTGCTAGTTGAGGTGATCAAGGCTGTTTTCTTTTACTCCTGCATGACTTTATTAGTGTGTTGATCTGTGCTTCGCATAAATTTTTGCTCCCCTCTACTCCTCTATTAACATAGTTTGTCTTAACAAGCCTGCTTCTGCTTGGGAGATGTCTTCTTTAATTTTTTTGTTTTTGTTTTCATTCACTCCCCTTCCTCCTTGTCCCTCCTCCCTCCACACCTCTACCCCCCTCACACTGAACATTGCCTCACCCCCGACCCCTCACCCCACAACCTCCCCACTCCTCCTCCTTCTCGCCACTTCACGAACAACTGCCTCAACCCTTTTTGCTCTTTGCGTCAAGTCGCCTGAGCCCAAAGGAAGTGAGTCTCAGCCCACTCCAGTGACCAATAAGGAGACTCTGGGGTCGCACCTCACAGCTGAGCGGCTGGGGGGCTCTGTTCAGGTACTGCTGCTGCTGCTATGGCTGCTGCTGCTCCTCTGGTGGCTAATGCATGAAGCCACATAGTTCTGTATGGTCTGACCCCCCCTCACACTGACGCCACACTTCCTGCCTGTCAGGTTCTCTCTGTCT
>CALSCE010010686.1:2640502-2654439 GCA_943593645.1 Bovichtus variegatus | reverse complement strand
TCTCTCTCTCTCTCTCTCTCTCTCTCTCTCTCTCTCTCTCTCTCTCTGTCTCTCTCTCTCTGTGTCTCTCTCTCTCTCTCTCTCTGTCTCTCTCTCTCTCTCTGTCTCTCTCTCTCTCTGTTTCTCTGTCTCTCTCTGTCTCTCTCTCTCTCTGTCTCTCTGTCTCTCTCTCTGTCTGTCTCTCTGTCTCTCTCTGTGTCTCTCTGCATCAGACAGTTTGAATCCCTGTGTGTCAGTGCTTTGCCTGTTTTGTTCGCACTCACTGCTTCATTTGCCTCGTCTGCTGTACAAGCAGCCCACAGGAAGGGCCATGCACAGATGACATTCAACACAAACTGTCAGGAAAACCCTCATAAAATAAGGAATCTTATATCATTAGAAAAACACATAAACTAATATATAGGCCAAAAGCAGATTAGATATAGTTTTGTTTTTCAGTAAAAACATGGTAGAGCCATCTAAACTAAAATATTTTTCTATACGTTTGTTATGTCAATTCAAGGCCAATTGAATATCATTAGAAATCAAGAGGCTTCTGTAGTAAATGTGGCACAAATCTGCCACCTAGTGTTGGCTAATAGAATTGCAGCATTTAAAGGATGGGTTCACATTTTTCAATTCTGTTCATAAGAAAGCAATAATAAAAAGCACCTAACTTCCGTTTTAAGACAAACGGGAAAAAATGTGAACCCATCCTTTACATTTCTGTGAAGTTTCTTTAGTCGAAGCATTTCAAGGTTTCATGCTGAACAGATAATCCAGGTAACATATTTGTATGTGAATGTTCATCCCCACCCTGCAGTCAGTGGTTCAAAGTGTTTTGCGTGATCAGTCTGGTGTCGTTTTTGTACTCGTGCAGGTGATGAGTTCAACGAATGGCGAGCTGAACACTGATGATCCCACAGCCGGACACTCCAACGCTCCCATCACCGCTCCCACCGAGGTTGAAGTGGCTGACGAAACCAAGTATGAAACAGCTGTACAGATGCTCAGAAGACATTCTGTTGGCAGTAGGGTTGGGGTTTAATAGCATTTTAACGAAGCCAAATCCAGGGCTAAATTAAAAGATACGTTCATTTTTATTTATATAGACCAATGTCACAAAACTAAATTTTGCCTCAAGGGGCAAATAGAAGCAAATCCAAATACTTTTGCATTCCTTACTGAATCTCTTTAGCTTTAGTTATTTGAAAGTATAGTTTGTGTGATTTCAACCGGTGAAAGTGAAACCTGTGACCTTAATCAGTACATTTATGGCACATTTACACTCCATGATATCGCACGGCATGACTCGCTCTTTTTTCGTTTTCCGTTAGCAAAAGTTGTTGACAACAGGATACTTATTTTATTTATTTTACTTCGTTTGAGGTTCCAAGAGAACTTAGCTGATTTAAAGTGGAGTTAAAACACCGCAGTTTCATGCAACTTCTCTACTGCGTAGCCACCTAAGCCTTCAGTGGAAAACTAAATAGAAAAGGACTCGGTACCAAAAATTTGTCAATTTGAGCCAAAGCATGCAGTGGAAACGATGCATACACACATTCAAGAACGCAGGTAATGCTGGTAATCGGAGAACACTTTTACCTGCATTGATTACTGTAAATATGCGTTTACATGCAGCAGACAAGTAAACAGATGTCTCCCCTACCTTGACCTTTTATGTTAGAAGCGTTTTTTACTCGTTTCAATTTTTTAAAGATTTTATTTAGCGGTTCGGCATTGATTGCGAGAGGCTACTTTTTTTAAAATTATTTATTATTTATTTATTCTATTATTTTGAATAGGAAAATGCATCTCTATTATCTCTCCTGTGCAGTCTTTGTCACGCACATGCATACTTTTAAAAAGCCAATTAGAAACCTGGTTACCTCTACAGTGTTTCCCATTTAATAAAATTACAATTTCATAATGAAACTAGGTCAACTTTAAATGCACGGCTGCCCAGGGTGACGTTGTTTGTGACAGTGTGGGAAACACTGCTGTATACATGGCCAAGAGTCCGCTTCCTACCACAGAAACCAGGTGTTTACATGACGTTTAAGTAACCAGCTCACAGGAGAAAGCTCAACATTTTCAACATCACTCTTTGCTTCTAAAGAAGTGAAGTTTGATCAGAGTTTAGTGAATCCAAAATGGAACCAGCTATTGAACCCTAACCCGAACGAGCAGTATATTAAGCGCTGTATTGTTAAACCAATATCTTATTTGTATAGATGTGTCTGGAAATAAAAATGTTCCCAAACTGAAGTGTTCCTTTGTTGTCTTGCAGGTGCTGTTGTTTCTTCAAGAGGAGAAAGAGGAAAGCCCTCCAGAGGCACAAGTGAAAGAAGAGAACGGAGAGAACTTGAAACATTGTGGTCACTGTCAAGTTTTAAATGGAAGCAACTACACAGACCCCCCCCGTCCCTTATCTCTTTCCCGCTTCCCCCTCCCCCCCTTACCCCCCTCACCTTCTTCCCCCCCTCACCCCCCCCCCCCCCCCTCCCGCTCTCTCTTTCTCGTTCTCAGTGCTCCCTGCTACTGGCGAGTTTAAGGAATGTTGCAGTCCTACTGACTCCACAACAGACTCTTGATTCCTTTATCGACGAAAAATAAACGTACCTGCATTACAACGGGGGGCTTGAGAAAAAGTTTTAAAAAGCTGTAACAGTGAAACTCGAATACCGTGGCGTGAATATGAAAAAAAGATACTGTTTGAAACAGTTGTGTATTCTAGATTCCATAAGAAGGCGTGTTGTCAGCTGTTGATCAGGGGGAACCATTCGAGTGGTTCACGTGAAAGAAATCTGCTCCTTTTTTTTTAGGAATTTTTTTTTTTTTTTCTTTTCTTCCTTTGGTGTGTGTTTTGGGATCAAGGTAAAGAGGAAAAGGTGATCTATGCTGATGTTAAATCTGAGCGACACAGGAAGCATTTCATCTAACAGAATTTGGAGGATTTTTATGTTTGTTTTTTTTTCTTTTTTATGTAATTGAATCCTCAGTTTTCAAAATCAAATCCCTGCATTGAAAACTTACTTTTATGTTGTAGTGTTTCTGGAGTTCAATTTTTTTTTCCTCACTCTGGCTTTCTTTTTGTCTGTCAATGTGGACTTTGTAGCACAGTCACTGGCCTCAGGTACTGTGGAAGATTGAGAGGAACAGATATTAAGCTCTCATTATTATTGCACTTTTGGAAAAAAAGAAAAGAAATCAATTACAGTGGAAAACTTAAAGGTTTGAAATTAACAATTAAGAAAACAACTTAATAAAGACTGATCTAGGAAGAGTCCTTCACAACGCTTATATCTGAGTTATGGCCGAAAAATGTTGTCGATTTACATGAAGAAAAAAAAAAAAAGATGTCTTTCGATTTTTATTTCTTACATCAAAAAAATAATTTACCAGGAAATCATAGTTTGTGCCTTTCTAAGTAAAATGTTTAAAGCTCAAGTGAGTGTCCCGCAATGACATTTTATCTAATCTGTCCCAAATGCTCTGTGTGTGTGTGTGTGTGTGTGTGTGTGTGTGTGTGTGTGAGAATGTGTTTTATTGACTGCACATAATTTGCTCTCACGTATAAGCAGTATATATATCCCTTCCCTTTGTCCTCTGCTGTGACAATCGACACATCTGTACAGTTGTGTTGATGGTTTGAGAGATCTGGAGTGTGTGTGTGTGTGTCTGTGTAAGAGGTCTAATGGACAATAACCCAAATCGGTTGTCTCTATCCATTGTTTCATTTTGTCAGGAGGTCACAGACGTGCAGTTCAATGAGGTTGACTTGTTTGTGAGGTACATCATGTCTGTTGTTTCTGAGCCTGAAAACAAAGGAACCTTTCCAAAAGTGCACTGAACTGGAAAAAACAATTGCTCTTTTTTTGAGTTCCTTGCTGCTGCTAACAACTGTAGTTTCATGTAGGGCTGCAACTCATTTTTTCATTATCGATTAATCTGCTTACTATGTTAATCATATGGACTACAAAATATTTAAAAGAATAAAACGGTGAAAAATGCCCTTTATATTATCCGATTAACAGTCAAAACACTAAAATACTAATTTCACTGTAATGTAAGACCAAGAAAAGTAGTGAGTTCTCACATTTGAAAACCTTGAACCATCAAATGGCATTTTTGCTTTAAAAATGACTTGAATGATGAATTGATTAACAGATTAGTTGCTGATTAATTTTCTTTTAATTGACTAATCGTTGCAGCTCTAGTTTCATGTATCTCGTTCATCATTTCTTTTATGCGTGTTCTTTTTGTTTCCAGGCCAAGATGAGATGTATTTCTGGCGTGGTGCTCTGTCTGTGTTCAGGATTGTTTTAAATCTCCCCTAAAGTTTCTAGCTCATCAGAGATTGCAACTTTTATGGCCTTCAGTTATTTTAAGGAGTACTCCAGCGATTTTTTTTTTTTTTTAATTTTTTTTTTTCATAAATTTGAGGGACTAATGCAAATTTTTTTTTTTTTTTTTTTTTTTTTTTTTTAATATATAAATGTGGTCTAAATTAAAGCGGCATGAGCCACGGTGTGTTGACAAGCATGGGTCCAATTCCAAAAACACTGGATCCTACATTTCCCATAATGCAGCTGGATGGTATTTGCTGCTTCCGAAATCCCCCCTCCTTTAAACCCAACATGCCCAGATTGTAATACAGGCCTTTTGTTAAAAAAAATGTTATGTGCTAAACTCAGATATTTGTTTTCAGATTTTAGACCCCCCCACCCCCACCCCACCCCAGAGCTGAATAACTGGACTTCATGTGTAAACTCAGTGCCCTTTAAAAACACCACCTGAGCCTCATTCTCATGATTCATTCAAGTTTAAATGTAGATGTTTAGCTCACAACACTGACCAGTGTGTCACTGCTGTGATGAGAAAGATGACATGATCACATGTGTGTGTCATGAGGGGAAGTTAAGGTTGTTTTCCCACTTTGAAACCTACAAAAGGACAATATGGTAATGTATGTATGAATCCATACTGATGGATTGCAAACTAATACTTGACTTCAGAGGCCAGCTGAGGTGCTTCAATCCAACACGATTCACCTAAACACAACTGCGATGGAAAAACCGTGAAATTTTTACCCATCTGTCATTTTGCTTTCATTTAACCTGCTCATCTTTTTACGTGTCTACAAACCTAATTGATTTTAAGTTATGAAGGAGGGATGCATATTTGTTTTTGTAAGCATGATTTTTAGAGGACTAAAGTGGGTTTGAATCACTCGCCATGTGAAGCAGAAAGAGGAACCGACTGTGTTTGGTAACGGTGTTGTAGCTCACGAGTTTTCACAGCCACTCATAACCACCGCTTGGTTATTCATCTAATGTAACTGCACCGGAGGCGTGTAGTTACACTGCAGAGCTGTACAATAACTTTAAAGACAGAACACATCTCCAGATGCTCCGAGGATGTCACGGTGCACCAGCAGCGCGCTTTCACGCGTGAAGCCGTCGGTGTGCGCGCGGCTGATAGCTCAGAAAAAGCTTTTGTTGGCGCATTAAATTATTCTGCTGAAAGCTAAACCGGTTCAGCTGACCAGCATGGGGACCCAGCTTGGCATAATCCATTACATTGCATTTTATTATATGGTTTATAATTAAGGATATATTTTTTTTTTGGAGATGCTCAGACCAAGGTTGAACTGTGTTTTTGCTCTGTTAGTGTAACTATTTGCATTATGTATTTGTAAATATGACAACGACAGATCTCTAATTGTGAATAAAGGAAGTTTTATCACAGGAGTCAAATCAATCATGGAGCAGTTTGTGCCTGCTGGTCGCTCCTTATCAGTCGGCAGGCGGCTATGTTACGCAGCGGGACACTTTCTAAACGACCTGTGCGCCTCCATGTGGTTCACCTACCTGCTGCTCTACCTCCACTCCGTGCTCGGCCTCCACAGCACCTACGCAGGTGTGATGCTGCTGATTGGTCAGGTGGCGGACGGAGTCTCCACGGTTCTGGTTGGTTATGAATCCGACAGAACACCGTGCCTCTACGGCAAGAGAAAGACCTGGCACCTGTTGGGTAAGTACCCGAGAAAATCATTGGACTTCAGTAAAAGTCCATAAGTATTTCCAACAACGTACTCTTAAAGTATCATAAATAAAAGTACTTTTAATCAGTGATGGAAGAAGTATGCAGATGCTTTACTGAAGTTGCAGTAGCAATGCTGCAGTGTAAACAATTAAAAGTCCTACATTTAAAACGGTTAATTTACATTGTAAATGTCCTTCCTCTCATAGTGGAGAGTCGAAATTGCATATAATGGAAATACTCAAGTGAGTAGGCGAGTGTAGGTATACAGGCCTACAACAAAAGTGTACTTTAATACAAAGCTTCATGAGTATAAGTGCTTAGTACTTTCCACCACTGATATTAAAGTCAAATCAAGTTTATTTATATAGCCCAATATCACACATTATACATGTGTCTCAGTGGGCTTTACAGACTGTACAGGATACGACCCCCTCTGTTCTTAGACCCTCACATCACACAAGGAAAAACTCCCTAAAAGATACCCCACAATTAGTGGGGGAAATATGGAAGAAACCTCAGGGAGAGACTGAGGAGGATCCTCTTATATATTATATATAATATATATATATACATATAGAGGATCCTCTCCCAGGACGGACAGACGTGCAATAGGTGACGTGTGTACAGAACAAACAACATAGTTAAAAATACAGCATAGACAATCTATGTGACAGAAAACATGATAGATCGTATATAAAAAAGATGGATCAGGAGGATCAATAAAGGCTTCTGGTGTCAGGCAGGACCAGAGCAACAGGTGCAGCCACGATTCGCGGTCCAGAAGTAACCTTTTAATAGTGACAACCTGCCAGATGAGACACAGAAGCTCCGGGGATGAAGCCCCGGATGGTGAGTTAGTAACATGTGTTTCAGGGACATGAATGCATATCAATAGAGAGGGAGAGGAGGAGAGAGGGAAAGATAGGGAAGGGAGGAGAGGAGTGAGTCCGTCGACAGTCTAAGCCTATAGCAGCGTAACTAGGGGCTGGTCCGAGGCAAGCCTGAGCCAGCCCTAACTATAAGCTTTATCAAAGAGGAAAGTCTTTAACCTGCTCTTAAATGTGGAGAGGGTGTCTGCCTCCCAAACACACACTGGGAGCTGGTTCCACAGTAGAAAGTGTTATTATATACAGTTAATGTCCCCACAGGAATGTTTTATTGACTTACAAGATGACGAGTCCAAAAACCAGACCACCATATTATGAGCCTAATAATACTTATGTTTAGGCTATATGGTGCTTTTCTAATCAGAAAAGGCCTATAAAAGGATCAAAACACCATCTTATAACGTTTAACAATCTACTATAAATACTTCCTTCCCTACTTCCCAGGAACAGTCTGCGTTGCTGTGTCTTTCCCCTTCATCTTCACCCCCTGCCTGGCCTGTGACGACGACACTCCTCAGTGGGCTCAGATTGTTTACTTCTCCCCCTTCATCATCGTCTTCCAGCTCGGCTGGGCCGCCGCTCAGATCTCACACCTCTCCCTCATCCCAGAGCTCGTGTCCAGCGAGAGCGACCAGGTGGAGCTCACTGCGTACAGGTGAAGTGACGTCATCGCGCACGTTTGAAAAGTGTACAAAAATGTACTCAGTTTTATTTTGAAGGAATGATAAGCTCACGACATGGCGTGTTTTAGTAAAAACACAATTGTTTTTATTTTAAAGAAATATAACTTTAAAGGTTCAATGTGTAAGATATGGCAGAATTTAAACTCAAAATCAGCTCGCATGTTAAATGTTAAAGCAAGAACAAGATGCCTCTCTGTCTTCTGTTGTTCCTTTAAAGTTGTAACGAGTTATTGTTTATTTTCCTCCGTGTGCAGGTACGCCTTCACTGTGGTGGCCAACATCACCGTGTACACTGTGGCCTGGCTGCTCTTTCACTTCCAGGCTCAGCACAATGTGGACCCGTCCGTCACAGACACCCTGGGCCTGGTGGACATCCCCCTGTTCAGGGTAAGAAGAGCGATGCAGCCAGAGAGATACGTTCAACATCACTATCTTTACCTTCTCTCTCTCTCTCTGTCCGTAGACGCTGGCCCTGGTTATGCTGGCTATTGGAGCTTTATTCTCGCTGATATTCCACGTCGGCACTAAAGAGGACGTGACAGCCTCAAGGAGCGAGGATCAGCTGATCACACCTTCCCCCTCGCAGGAAGCTCGGCCTCGTCCTGTATTTCAGTGGAAGCATTGGCTGAAGGAGCCGTCCTTCTACCAGGTGACTCCTGAAGCTGGGAAACTTTCTGCTGATTCAGAAAGCTGCTTGTGCGTGAATGTGTTTTTCCTGTCGTACCCAGGAACCGTTTGCTTCCATTCATTTCTGTATGTTGTGAAAATCCTTAAGCTCGGGGTAGTTGCGTAATCCACAGTGAACATAAAGTCTGCGTTAATGTGGGTCAAAGGCACATTAGCATCAGGAGGTGTTGCAGAGCAGCTTTTTCAATTTAAACTGCGACACAACCAATCATAATTACAAAACATGAGCAGCACTAATGCAAACTTAACAGTAATTAAGGCTGGATGTTAAATAGACAGAAATGTGTTCATCAACTCCACTGCCAAAAGCATTGAATCATTAGTCTTAAATTATTTTCAAACACATACTTTATCATTTAAATGAGCTTTGTTCATTTTAGACTGTATTTTGATCAGCTTTGTTTTAAGAAAAAAAAAATGGATGCATTTGCAAAGTCTTGCCTCTTTTGCATTGAATAGAGAAAAGAGGGTTTAAAGTACAACACGTTTATATTCCTCAAGGTTTAGGAATAAAAGTATCATTTTGGTGTCAGTACTGAAACTTCTTCTTGTTTGAGTTTGTACCAGGTGGCTGTCTTGTACATGTGCACCAGACTAATAGTCAACTTATCTCAGACCTACATCTCAGTTTATCTCACCAACTCACTGATGCTACCAAAGGTAAGGTCCCGCAGCTCATTATGTAGCCTCTGTTTGTGAAACGTATGTGTGGCCACTTAAAAACTGATTCCCTCTCCTCAGAACTTCATTGCCATCATACCTCTGGTGATGTTTGTCAGCGGCTTTGTTTGCTCTCTGGCTATGAAACCAGTCAGCAAGCTCATGGGAATCAGTGTGAGTCTCTACCTAACACCATATAGTTGATCAACAACGCTCCCTTGTGTCTGTTGCATGATTAATAAATGCATTTGTCCGTTGTCAGATTACCTATTTGGTCGGCCTGTTGTTGGTGCTTGGCTTTGCCACCTGGGTGTTTGTGGACAAGAGCTTGGGAGCTGAGAACATCTACGGAGCCGCCGTGCTGCTGGGAGCCGGTTCAGCTACAATCCTGGTCATGTCTCTGTCCATGACGGCCGCACTCATCGGGGAGCAGACGGTAGGGGGAGGGGAACTGACCTACTGCAGTTTATAGTTTTGTAGGAGAGTTGCTGCACGGAGGAATTAAAAAGGACAAGACTGACCATATTCTGGAGTTTTCTTGTTGTCAACAAATCCCATGAAAAAGCCAACACCAATAATGAATTCATCCTATTTGCATTGTCTGCGTATCCAAAGCCTGATATATATTATTCCTCTGTGTCATAGACCACCACTGTTGTCTATTAAAGATGATTATTATTATTATTAATTCTGAATAATTCACATTGTTGCATGACATGTTCCTCCATTACGAACATGGGCACTGCCGTTTATTGTGAGTCAATCCCACAGACATCATCCCGCTGCTGTAAATACTCACACTACGGCACCAAACGTGTATTCATCCACGGCTGAAAATAGTCCCTGACAAATGTACAATTTACTTCTGCTTGAGTAACATTTGCTTAAAACTACAATACCCAGCTGATTAAGGAAATTACAGAGCCTTTTTATTTTCTTTATTTTTAAGTCAAAGTAGAGGCTATATTATGTGTGACCTGAGAGACTTGTTGGTCTTTTCATGGGATTTGGTGACAATAAGAACAATAGAATAATGCCAAATGTGTAAAACGTGGGCATCAGCTAAGTGCCATGACTGGGTTAACAGTTTCAACAGTTTTTTTACTCGTGTGTCAACCCTTCTTTGAAAAAATACAACATATCGGGGGAACAATTACAAAAACATCACATGCCACTTCAAAAGTAAGAATAAACATTAGTTTCACTTTGGTTTAATTTCAAGACGACGATTTCAAGATAAACCTCATCACAGGGCTGAAACAAACAGCTGCCTTTTTGTTTTGAGTGTCACATTAGAATTAGCCGCCCAGTCACAGGAGAGTTACATGAAGATCTTCAGTATAATGCTTTGGGAAAGCTGTGAAATGAAATGAGAGGTTTGTAGTTGTGTGTTTGTCTCAGAGCACATTTTACCGCTGTCACATCTCTGCTCTGTCTTTCTTCACTTGCTGTCTGAAAAGAGATGAATGAAAATGTTCACACAGAGTCTGTGGTGTTTGATTCACAGAGAATAGTGCTGTGAAGAGTTTCAGATCGATTTCATTCCCGCTGTGCTTCGCTGTGGCGACTATAATAATCTTTGATCTCTGTCTTGTTTGGCAGCAAAGCGGAGCCTTTGTTTATGGATCGATGAGCCTCACAGACAAGGTGGCTAACGGTGTGGGGGTCATCGTCATCCAGAGCACACGGCCATGCAGGTGAGTCTCTCCTCGGCCTTTCGCAGTCCTTTCTACTGATACTCCATTAAAAGTCAGGCTTGGAGGGAGCTACCAGAAAAGACACGGCCATTTCCCACAGACTAATCAACCACAAAACACCGTCTGTTTTCACTTCTCTCAGGCCAGAAAAACAAGGGAATCCTTAGACAACTTTAATGATGACAGCTGTTTTATACTATCATTTCTCTCAGCCCCTTAAAGCTGTAGTTCTCAACCTTTTGTTTTTGACCTCTTAATTTGAAGGAATATCTCCTTGTGGCTCCTTTTGAATAATAAATAAACATGTTTTTGTGGAGCACTTTTTTCTTCTTCTTTCCTACCTGGGGGATCAGCTCGACACCCGTTGTCCATTGTTATCTAAAAAAACTATTTGAAAAAATGAACGAACATGTCCCTTCATTGCAGTGAATATGGGACTGTAACCAGAATCCATTCCAACATTTTATGGGTTCTTCCTTTACTCTTCCACCAAGTTTCATGAAACTCGTGCCAGTGGTATTTCCGTAATCCTGCTGACAAACACACCAACAAACCAACTAATTGAACCAAAAACAGAACCTCCTTGATGACATATTATTATATTACATTATTGCACACAGTTTCCTTTTCTCTCTCTAACAGCACCGAGGCCTGCTGCCCAGACTGCGTTTGGTTTTATCGTGACGTCATGGTGGCGGTGACCGGGGGCGTGGCCGTGGCTGCAGCACTTTGCCTGTTCACACTTCGAGTCTGGCCAATCCGGATACGGAAAAGTTAGGGCTTCAAAATCTGCACTACACTTAGTAGTGATTGTGTCATATCTGTGCACACACTCGGAGAACTACCACTCATGTCAGAGATGTAATAACCTTTAAGAATTAATAGTTAGAGGCAGGTGTGTTTTTTTCATTTGTAGGACTTTGTATTTAAGGTCATTTTTCTAAATATTTTGACATTATATACTTGATTTTCTTTTCTCTAAATATTTAGCTGCTTGAAAAGAAACTTGTTGTTGGGCAAGCAACATGGTGCAGAGGACAAAGCCATGCTACCACCTAGTGTATGAATGTGTAGCTACAGTGCTTTTCCTGGAGGGGCTAATAGGTTTTTAAGGCGAGACACTTCAGGCAAAAACATTTCTTTCATGCGCTGGTCATTTTTCAGAGTTTGGGCTATTTTGCTTCCATAACATATCTTCTTTCAGACTAGTGGAAATAAAGCATCCAACATGCACATTTAGGTGTTTATTTAACTAACTTTGTCTACTTGCATCTGTAGATTTCTCCTAAATTCACCAAAAGTTAGCATTAGATAAGGCCTCCTTTGCATATTTATACATAACATTTCAGAAAACTTGAAATAGGAAAAGGAATTGTCCCAATATAAGTAGTCAAATATGGAAGTTTCATGGTGATATCTATTAGTTAAAGATTTGTACCTTATTCACCTGTAGTGTCTCGCCTTAAAATTCAGAATATTTACCTATTAAAAGCTCCACATCACAGGTGAAGTTTGTGACTAGAAAAAGATCTTTTAAATGGATTCAGATGTCTAGAATAAATGTAAAAATGTAAATCACAGTCACACAAACTTATTCATAAGCACAAAATATAACATTTTACCTAAATATATCGAAGTCTCAAGGGCAACTGATGAACATATAGATATAACATGACCTGGATGGCTGAGAATCTTCACTTTTCATACTTTACATTTTTTGTTTTTGTTCTTTATTTTCTCCATGGATGTTTTGTGACATTTGTAAATGTTATATTGGCTCAGTAAACATATTGCATCTCAAAATGTGTCTTTCCCCCTTTTTTAAGAGCCAACTGCTCATACCTGTCCCTCAAGGAGCAATGAGAACAATGTTCAAGTAAATCAGTAACATGCACACTTCTGTGATTTAAATTATTCTTTTAATGGAAATTGTTTTACAAATCATTTTCAATTTCAGCTGGTTCACCATCATTTGTGAGTCCTGTTTTCTCTTCATGGAGTCTTGGTGCTCTGCAGTTAAAGCAGGGTTTTGTATTTCACTCTTAAACTTTGATTTGTCACCTTCTCTTTGTCTAATTGTGTCTTCATGGGTCACTCTTTTCTGTGCAGCCATATTCTTTTTTTATTTAGACTGGTGAAAAGTAAATTTTTTTACTGGCCTGGTACAGCTAGTGAGGAAATCAGAACGCAGTATAGTTATTTTTGCCTCATAAAAACAGCAGTTTATATTTATGGATGAATGCAAATGAATGTATATACTGAGATAACAAAATAAACTGAGGAACAAAAAGTAGGACCTGGGACCAGTAAGGAAAAAAGTAAAGGACAGGGATATCAGTAAGTGAGAGAAGCAAACATATAAAATCATATTGGTCAACTTGTCTCTAACGCAAGAGAAAACATGTTTATATCTGAGCCAGTGTGATTTATTATCGATTTACCCCCTATGGTCGCTGTACGCCGCAGAAAGCCCGCCCTCTGGCGGAAGAACCTCGGCCGTGTCGCGGCGCGGTGCGGTGGCCGGCGGGCCTCATCACAGCGGACAGGCGGGACAAAGCACTTGTTCAGAGGCGGTTTGTGAAGGAAACCGTTGTCTCTGCCTCCGCCTGGGACAGCAGCTCAGAGCGACTCTAGAAGTCAAATTAAGAGGCTCACTTTAATGTTCATGCGACTCGGAGACACGTTACGTTTGGACGGAGATAATATTATTTTCTCAACTGTTTTTAAAACTTTCAGAGGGAGAGTTTTGACGGGAAACTGGTGTTTTTATTCCCCTTCAACGATCCTCAGGTAAGAACACACAACGTGTAAAAGTTAAATATGTTTTAACAGCAGTATGTGGAGCTATTCCAGCGGACTGAACTTTCATTAATGTGTGTTTTTAATTATTATTAAGTTGTTAAAGTCACTGCCGTTAAAAGTATTTGAGTGGAAGGTTTGAGCAGGTGGAACCTTCATCTCAGTCACTTACAGTTAGTTAGTTAACGACAGCTAGTTAGTTAGTTAACGACAGTTAGTTAACAACAGTTAGTTAACAAAAGTTAGTTAGAGACAGTTAGTTAGGCAGTAACTTAGCAACTGTTAGTTAGAGACAGTTAGTTAGAGACAGTAACTTAGTTAGAGACAGTAAGTTAGGCAGTAACTTAGTTAGCGACAGTAACTTAGTGACTGAGTTAGGCAGTAACTTAGTTAGAGACAGTAACTTAGTTAGCGACAGTAACTTAGTTAGAGATATTAAGTTAGGCAGTAACTTAGAGACAGAAAGTTAGGTACTAACTTAGAGACAGTAAGTTAGG
>CALSCE010010686.1:2611929-2640492 GCA_943593645.1 Bovichtus variegatus | reverse complement strand
CTTAGTTAGCGACAGTAAGTTAGGCAGTAACTTAGTTAGCGACAGTATGTTAGGCAGTAACTTAGTTAGTGACAGTAACTTAGTTAGCGACACTAAGTTAAAACTGTTTGTTTTGGGGCATAAAACAGTCCGTTAAAACATCAACGACACGTATCTCTAACGGTCACGTTCGTCTATATTAGCTAATATGAAATCTGATGTCTTTTTGATTAAAGCTAACTGTGGTTTGAACGTTAGCCAGTGGTAGAAGAAGTACTCAGATATTTTACTTCAGTAAAAGTAGCTATACCACAGTGTAATAGTATTAACATCAACATATACATAAAGTACCAAAAGTAAAAGTACTCATTATACAAAACGACCCATTTCAGAATAATGTAGGCTATATATTACTGGATTAGGCATTAATGTGCAAGAATCACTAATGTTGCAGCTGGTAAAGGTGAACCTGATTTCAACTACTTTAAACTGCTGAGCAGCTTAATCTACAATAATGCATTATCATTTATTAGTTAATTTATATTTTGTATCTATAATATCTGAAGTAACTAATATTGTCAGGTAAATGTAGTGAAGTAATAAGTGCAATATTGGCTTCCAAAAAGGTAGTGGAGTACAAGTATAAAGTATCTTAAAATTGAAATACTCGAGTAAAGTAAAAGTAGGCTCCTTCAACATTGTACTACATGTTAAAGTGTGTTTGAATCTTTAATAGATTGTAAACACAGGACTAAAGCAGTTGAGACGCATGAAATGCTTCATGCCAAAGTATAAGTCAAAGATTTACTCTATTAACTGTAGTTTATCTGGTTTGCAAAATTACTATTAAGGAGAGTTTTTTTGTTTTTGTAATTAGCTCATGACTTATTAATGATGCTTAGCTGCCAGTTTATTAGGTACACCTAGCTAACTAATGCAGTCCAGTACAACAGCTCTGCAATAAATACTACCTTCATGAAGGGTAGAATAAAATACTACTTCATTGTATCCCAGAGTGGAAAATTGTCTTTAGTGTACCAAAACATAAAAGCAACACAGGAACATCCAACAAACAGTATAGCCCTGTAACAAATACCATTGACCATACAACACCGTTTACAAAACATATGCATAAAATACTTAAAGCAAACAATGAAATATAAAATAAAACACTTGATTTTGACTGAATGCACAGCATGTTTCTTTCCACAAGTTTTACTGAGACATTTTTTAGTGGGGTGTTTTTGGGCAGGAAGTCTTGGCTGACTCCTGTGTGTATGCCAGGCAGGGGCCTAATTGTTTATTGACAGACGTGAGACATGTGACTGTATGACTGGAATTCCATTATACAGCAGCAGATGATAAAGTCTCTGTGTTTTAGAGGAGCGCCGGCTGCGGCTGGTGGGTGTCTGACCTGACCTGTGACTGTGGTCCAAAACACTGTGCTTTCTGCCCAGCATGAAAAGGAGATTTGTTATGCAGTTTTAGACAAACACCACTGTACTACTACTGATTCTACTATTACTACTACTACTGATGCTATTGTTAATTCTACTATTGCTGCCACGCTGCTGCTACAGCAAAAAGGCGTTGAGTAAAAGTACACTACACTTTATTTTGGGAATTTTCTGTTAAATAACTAAAAATCTTCCCCTTAACACAAAGCAGATAATAAATTGCATTTTTTTGTGGGTCTTTACAACAGTGTGCAAGACACAATCACATCTTTCTTGTCCAGGTACTGAGTCTACAGCTGCAACTAAGAATTATTTTCATCATCGATTAATCTGCAGAGTTAAAAATATAAAATAGTTGATTCATCATTTGGTCAATGAAATGTCAAAAATGTAGAGTACAGTAGTACAAAACCCAAAGATATTTCCTTTACTTTAACGTAAAAAAAAAAAAGAACAAGCTGCAAACTCTTACATTTGAGAAGCTAAAACCATCAAATGTTTAGTATTTTATTCCTTGACAAATGATTTAAACCATTGCAGCTCTAGCTGAGTCCAAAAAACTGTACCTGTGATTTCTGCCTCCCAAAGAAAATTCTTACTTCATTACATTGAGAAAGATGCACTGGACAAAAAGCAGGTTGGGGCTCAAAAAGTTGTGCTTTTCCTCATGTAATAAAGTAGACAAGCCTAATGTTGTTGTGTGGCCTTCGGAGGTAGAACCTAAAGTTATTTGGTTCTAAGTGTAATTTCATTTCTCGGAAATGGCTGGAGCCCAGATTATTTCCTGCCAGTTAATAATATAATCAAATGCGGGCAGTAGAAATGAAGACTCACTGGTTTAAGAGAGAGCCTGTTGATCAACAATGAAGGACACCTGACACCGCTGTGTGCACAACATCCACCTGTCCTCCCCTCTTTCTGTCTCTCTCCTGCCTCACTCCACTCAGGAGCAGCACAGAGGGGCCCTTGTTTGATCTTCCCTGGACAGTGCCCCAATTTTCCTTTCTTTTTTTTTTTCACCCCGACTCCATGGCAACACTGTTCCCCGTGACGAGCAGCCTTGACTTTTGCCCCTCCCGCTCCCGAAACAAAGGCAAGAAGTTAAGGAGGGAGGGAGAGAAAAGAGGGGAGGAGAGTTGGGGGATGAAGGATATGGAGGAATGAGGGAGGGAATAATGGGAAGGTGTCTGGGATGGAGGCTCTGAGGCGGGACCTTTTCTGCTCCAAGTGCCAGAGTCCCATAAAGAGAGGAGAGTTATTACCTGGGACTGGAGACTGTGGGCAGTGCCAGGGACTGTCTCTCTGTCCGTCTGTCTGTATGTCTTCGTTTCTGAATGGCTGTTACCTCCCTCACAATCCCTGCAAGGTGACTGCACAGTAGCAAGATGTAGATGGAAGAGATTTATTATTTGTTGTTGTTAAAATCAGTGCTGTGGTGCCACTGGAAGACCAAGTTTAGAAAGACAAAGCACTTTGCAAATATCCCATGATAATGAATTAATTAAAGCTGAAAAAAATGAACAAGGGCTGCAATTAAGATGTTGATTATTTTCTGAATAAATCGATTAATCGTTTTGTCTATAAAATGTAAGCAAATAATAAAAAAACAAAAACATCAACATTTTTCCAGAGGTCTACGTGACATATTCAAATAAGTCAAATATATTGTTGTCTATCATACAATAACAAAATAACGCATCGTAATGTCTTATTTTGTCAGTCCAAAACCCAAAGGTATTCACTTTAATATAATGTAAAACAGAGAAAAGCAGGACATCTCCAAAATTGAGTCTAAAAACAGCATTTTCTGCCATTTTTGAATGAAAAATCATTGCAGCTTTATCAATGGCAAAAGTAATCATCAGTTGCGACCCTTGGATTCATTTATTTCCCCTGTTGTTATGTGATGTATTAACAGATGACATGCAACAGTCTGTTACAAGCACTCAGCATTGTGTTCATTTCAGGCTGAGATTAGAGTTGGGAAAAAAAGGAAAAGAGGCATTAATGTTTGTCTCATTTTTGTCCTCTGCAGTAACTTTGCTCTTCTGTCTACATGCCTTTTCACACAAACATGCAAGCAGCCCCCCCCAATGCTACATGTAGAAGAATGGCCATTGTTAAGTCATCTAAACTGTGGCCTTGGATATCTCTCTGTAAAATTTGTAACCAAAAAGAAAACAAATATTTAGCCAGAGGGCGGGATGTGAAATGTTTAAAGTCTGGCTGGACATGGTAGGGGCTGGAGAGAGACTCCTACAGCCTGTGAAGAGGAAAAAAGGAAAGTATTGTTGTTTGGCTGCGCTCCCCGTCCTGGTACCGACATCTCCACACTGACTTTGCTGGTTCAGAGACCTCAAAGCTTGAGGTCATTCCACTCATATTTCTATTTTCTGTTAATGTAGGGAAGCATTTCTGATCTACTTTATGATATGATAAGTGATCAAATTTCTGCTCTTTGTAATTTACACAACCTGACAGAAAGAATAAAACAAGCCTAACTCGTGCCCTCATAAATCACACTGCCTTGGAAATGGTAAAACATTTACACTGTTCTGTCACTAACTCTCGTTACCAAAGACAGTCACGCCTAACTTTCCCATATCTCCACGTAGCATTGCTCATATCAGTGCCGCTGAAAAACAGAGCCGGACAACTCTTCCTTGCTTTGTGCAGTACACTTTGCTCTCTCACGGCTATCCTCAAACTCTTTTTTTTTTGTTGTTTTTGGTTTACAGTTTGGGACATCTTTGAGCAATGTTTGACAAGCAGCACTACGAGAGTCCACCTGTCTACAGTCCTCCTTTCAGCTCGCCATCCAACAACGGCTTTGGCCCACCAGGCAGCTTCCATGCCCCTCAGAGCGATTACAACGCATACCCTCCTCCGCCGGGATCGTACTACATTGAGGACAGACCGCAGCACTTCTACAAATGGCTGTCACCTCCCGGGATAGTGAAGGCCATGATGGCTACGGTGATCGTGTTGTGTGTGGCGATATTTGCCTGCGTGGCCTCCACTCTCATGTGGGACATGCAGTATGGAATGGGAATGGGAATGGGAATGGGGTACGGCAGTGGATACGGCGGAGGCAGCTATGGCTCAGGATATGGTAGTTATGGAGGTTATGGAGGTTATGGAGGAGGCTACGGCAACAGCTATGGCTCCTACATCTCACCTTACTCAGCCAAAACCACCATGATTGCCATGGCAGCCATTAACTTTATAGGGGCTCTGGCCTTCTTCATCACCAGCTTCTCTAAATCCAACACTGTCCGCAGTAGGAAGTTCTTTCTGGCCCTGATGATAGCCAGTGTCATCATGGCTGTCCTGCAGGTAAGACTCACATTTTATGGTTTATTTATGTGTGTGCTGTTCCAATAATCTGTTGTTTATAGAGTCTCCAATCACTTAATGTGGAGGAAACATAAACATGACAGTGGTGAAAATGATTAATGCATTAGAGGCATAATATTTATCTATAGAGGGAACAAGAGAGCAAAATATTACAGAAATCACAACGGGTCTATAATTTGAACACGGATAAATATAATCAGACGGAAGACTATTAATAGTACAGTTTTTTTACACAGATTTTGTTTATTTTCATATCATACACTCCAAGTGCCCTGCCCACAGAGGCATACACTAAATATTGTATACTGGACATTTGCAATGGTCATCTATGGCAATCTTCCATAATCCCACTCCCTCAAGTCTATTACCATCATCCAGCTAAAAGACAATTTACTTAATACTTAAATCATTACTGTAAGGCACAATGAAGCTTAAACTGTAATTCATTTTAAATCTTATCTGAATCACACAGCACACACAGATTGTTGACCTCTGTTTAGATGCTGCTGCCATATACATGGTTCTACATTGTAAGCCTAGGTGTTTAAAATTATATGTGAATTACATTAGCAGCATTTTCCTCCTGAAGCATCTCACATTCATGTCTAATATTTAATCCGAATTTACTGTTGTTAACGCCTATCTCTGTTATGAACGGTATTTAAATGTGCATGTTTTCAAAAACCCTGAATACCATAAATCTAATCTGAAACAGGACTGTGTACTGTGTGCACAGTATAACTGTTCAGATCCCAGTGCTCTATTTGCTGAGTTGGTTTAAACACATGTTAAAGATGTTGTGCAGCTCAGTATACACTATATATAATACTATTGTACATCCAAAAATGAAAAGGCACTAGTCTTTCTGGGATCTAATATGAGTTTCATAAAGTTTCATAGAGTTTCCAGCTGACAGCCACTGATTAAGCTCCAACAAAGTACTGCTACAGACAGACTAGACAACTCTAGATAATCATCTAAATAAATCTCCTTGTTGTACTGTACCATTTGCACTTACAGGATGTCCTGCACATAAGTGGGATGATATGATTGCTGCTGAATGTGAACTGAACTGAGGGAGGGAGTGAAGAGCAATACTATAAATCATTTTCAACAAGAGACAGATTTTCTAATTGTAAATATCAATGATTTTTTCCAGGGCATCATAAGCATTGTCTACATTGTCGGGGTGAACCCCATGGCCCAGGGCACCTCCAGTATGATGTACAATCCGATGCTTATGATGTGCCAGAACCTCTACCAGACCGGCTACTCACAGATGGGAGGAGTGGGAGGCTTCCCCATGTACAACCAGTATCTCTACCATTACTGCTTTGTGGACCCACAGGAGGTGTGTAGATATAGATTCAATAAAATGTATGTAATTGAAATGCTTTGGGTTAACTTCTGTTTTATTGAAATTTGCTGTTAGAAATGTGAGGTAATCATAATCATCACAAATCATATTATATTAGTCTCCCATATTATTAGTCCTGTATTGTTTTGTCATGAAGCATTTGTTACATTTTTGAGTACGTGAAGCCACAAATTATGATATATCTCCGAATGACGTCACACATGTGTATTTGTGTACTTTTTGTACCAAGATAAACCATCTTTATTTTACAGATTATCTACTTGAGAACTTTAAAGATTTTACTCTCATTTTCTTGCTTTTCTAGGGTGTTGCCATGGTGTGTGGATTCCTGGTTGTCATCGCCTTTGGTGTTGCAGCTTTCTTTGCGCATAAAACAAGAGGGAAGATCTGGCGCTACGGAAAACCAAACATCTACTGGGAAGAGCCTCTTGTTGGCGGGAAGGCCTCAGAGGGCCGAGACGTAGAGGAATGGGTGAGAGACAACAGGATGGTAGTCACAGTATATTTTTATTTATGGATTTATTTTGATTAGTGCAAAGGGCAGTACACAAAACAGAAGTAGTGACATACAATACATAGGAATAGACAGAAATGGGAATATAGACAAAATGAGACAGAACAAAACAAAGTCAGTTTAATAAGGCTGGGTTGACATGGGATTTACAAAGAAAAATCACTTTTCCGACCCTAACTGACCTTGAGTTTTTGCATGCACAGCTTGCAGTCAAGTGAACTGGGTCACAGAGAGTTTAAATCCAGCCTAAGGAAAGTTGATGGAATACAATGTTCACAGAAGGATTTGATAAGATGATGAAATGATCAACTGCGGTGTTTTTTCTGCCACCAAAACTGATTGACATGCGTTCCCCCATCTGTCACCAAATATGCTACGTGACAAACTAGTTTCTACCCATTTTTTTTAAATGCAAAGTAGGTACTGCAAGAAGTTTGGTCATCAGTGAGGTAGTCATCCTGCTGAGGTAGTCATCGGTTATAAACACAGGTTAGGTGATTGTGGTGATGCAGATGCAGTAAATTGCATATTCCCGAGGTTGGGTTGTCACTTGTTGCTGTTTTTTTTTTTTTTTTTACAAAATATGTCCAAATGTTGTTCACCAGTTCAAACCTCTCATATGTTTTCATTGTTTATCTTTGTGAGTTGAAAGTCCAAAGTAGCATCAGAAACAGATCTTTATGAGTTTATAGGATCCAGCATAGAAACGGTCACATTACCATAACTGTGTTTCCTCTGACTGAGTCACTTTGTTCAGGGTCAGAGCTGATAGCAGTCAGGGATTGTTTGCTCATGCTCTACTACCTGGTTTCACTCTGAGTAATCATTAACCACCTGAGAAGATAAGGCAGGAGGTTTCTAGAGAGCCTGCCTTTATGTTTTTAAATGTCAACTTAGCTAGTCACATGATAGTGTTACCTGAGATATGGGTTGATTATTGACTCGACCTGCCACTTTTCAAATGATGCCTGTTTTATACAGTGAATGACAATGAGTTAAAGGGTTTAAAGTTTATGAAAAACTCACTTTTTCAGTGCTTGTGCACTTACATTTGTGTATCTGGAGTGCCTCCTAACACACAAACTGGGAAATAAAAACAGCGCAGTTAGTTTTTTGTAGGCTGCCAGGATCTGAAAACATGGGATTCACAAGCCATTCAGATTTGGCTTCACTTTTTCTGTCACATGCAGGCTCATTAGAATATACCGCCCCCATCTGAGAATCTCCACCCACAGCTTGAGAACGACCTTTGCAGTTTTTCTCGCAAGCCAATCAGAACAAACTGGGCTCTTTTTGGGAGGGGGGCTTAAAGAGACGGGCGCTAAAGCAGAGAGTTTCAGATAGAGACAGAGTATATTCAGACGGACAGTATGAGAAAAATTGTGTTTATATAACATTAAAGCATGCAAACATATTCTAGTAGAAACCCAGAATACAAGTGTGAACCTGAAAACATTACATTACGGGTCATTTATCAGACGCTCTTATCCAGAGCGACTTACATTGAGCTAACTCCCTGGAGCAACTCAGGAGCACAATGGTGGCACAAAGGTGTTGAACTCACGGCTTGGTGTTCTATTTGAAACCCTGACTAGTACACCACTAGACTACCGCCATCCCATAAAACAATATAATACATTGTCATAATGTGCACCAACAGGGTAGTTTGACATTCTGTAAACTACAGTAGGTTTGAAACCTCAGCACATCTGTACACTTTTTTTGTAATCAAGTTAAAAACATTTTTTTTTATCTTAAGGCAGGGTATGTAGAATGTCCACATCCAATGTTTGTTCAACCTTGTGCAGGGGACAAGAACACAAATCAATACATGCAGACACACGGCATACAGTACTTACATGCCAATTGAAAGTTAAATAAATAAAAAGCAAAATTCTATTTTATTTTATTAAACAAATAAATGTTGCTAGTTGGCCTTTTCCCGTCATCCACCCATCTATTCAACCATCCTTACTGACAGTGATAAGTCTGCACACCTCATTTAAAGTAGTACACTTAAATAAATCAGTAGTACTAGCTTAGCTCCATTATTTGCTCAAATAGGTCAATGAAGGATGCAGAGAGTGCTGCGAGTCTCACTTTATCTTTTGCACTGACATGAACTCAGCAAAAGAAGCACTAAAGAGACATGGTGTTATATTGGATTATATAGAGCTGTTTGTTTTTGAGAGTGCTTGTCATTGCCTAGAACATAACATCATGTGCACAGAGGTGTACGGGCAGAGCAGACGAGACAACCGAGAGTGAATCCTATGACTCACACTAGTGTCAGATAATGGAGCCATGTCATCAGACTTATTGTAGGTACAGTAACGATGTGTACACTGCTACTGCATTTAGACGTGTCTTGATATTCTTGATGTAAATACAGCTGCAAACAAGAGTAAGATATATTTTTTGGATTATGAAGGTTGGTGAAAAGGGCAAAGAGTTTCCAAGGAAGGTAAATCTTAGAAGATTTGGTAGCTTTCATTACAATCAGATCATTGTTTATTCAAGCTAGTCAGTCTCAAAGATTAAAACATGTATATTGGTAGGAACATATTTTACTTTTGCTGCCTGAAGACTTTATTATTTACAAAAGCAGGTCAGCCAAAGTGTGTCGTAATTGTATATTAATTATATATTTCATCAATAAACCTCCTGTCCTCATTTTCCTCATATTTCCAAGGTTCTACACTGCAATACTTTTTTCCTTCGTTGCTGTGCTACCTGTATACTGTATCTGTGCCACAAAATGAGTCATCAGGCTTGTTTGGCTGCTTTAAACACAAGGCCAGTGACAGTCTAAGACTGTGGTTGGTCTGAGATTGGACCCATCTCTGTTGCTGAGCTCTGAGAGGCCTGCCATGCTCTGATGACCTCACACACTGGCCTCATTCAGCTCGCCTGGGGGGGGCTGCATTGTGTCTGCTGCATGAGGTCATCACAGTCGGTTTCTGCTGGAAACACTGAAGTGTTGCACAGTAAAAGCATCCTGCGCTGGTTTCATAGATGGACGTGGATTAAAACAATCAAGCAATAGTATAACATATAACACATTGTGTAAAGAAACACAATTTATGAATGTGATTAGATTAATTAAATTGTGTTTCCTTACCCCAAGTGAAGGAGTTCAAGTACCTCGGGGTCTTGTTCACGAGTGAGGGGAAAATGGAGCGGGAGATGGGCCGGAGAATCGGAGCAGCGGGCGCGGTATTGCACTCGCTTTACCGCACCGTTGTGACGAAAAGAGAGCTGAGCCAGAAGGCAAAGCTCTCGATCTACCCGTCTATCTTCGTTCCTACTCTCACCTATGGTCATGAAGGTTGGGTCATGACCGAAAGGACGAGATCGCGGGTACAAGCGGCCGAAATGGGTTTTCTCAGAAGGGTGGCTGGCTTCTCCCTTAGAGATAGGGTGAGGAGTTCAGTCATCCGAGAGAAGCTCGGAGTAGAACCGCTGCTCCTTTGCGTAGAAAGGAGCCAGTTGAGGTGGTTCGGGCATCTGGTAAGGATGCCCCCTGGGCGCCTCCCTAGGGAGGTGTTCCAGGCACAGCCAGCTGGGAGGAGACCACGGGGAAGACCCAGGACGAGGTGGAGAGATTATATCTCCACACTGGCCTGGGAACGCCTCGGGGTCCCCCAGTCAGAGTTGGCCAATGTGGCCCGGGAAAGGGAAGTTTGGGGCCCCCTGCTGGAGCTGTTGCCCCCGCGACCCGACCCCGGATAAGCGGTTGAAAATGGATGGATGGATGGATGTTTTGTTTTGTTTTTCAAAATGAATTGAGGTGTGTGTTGGTTATAGTAGGCTGGCTGCATAGTATTAAACAAAACATATATTTAAAAACGCAAAAAAATAAAAATATTTCATATTTTAATGAAAATAAAATCATACATTGCTTGTCATTGAGTGTCTTGTAGTGAAAAAAACAACAACTTTTATGTAACCTTCACTAGTTAACCTGTCTTACCGTAATTTTCGGACTATAAGACGCACCTGACTATAAGGCGCAGAAGCCAAATTGAATGATGTGTACATATATAAGCCGCACTGGACTATAAGCCGCCGGTTTTTTAATGTTTAATTACCATATGTAAGGGTTCGTGCACAGAGGGGATTGTCGGGAAAGAGGCGGCTGTTTGAGGAAGCTCTCATTTATTAACGTTTCAACAAACAAGTTGCATATTTGCATAACGTTTTCAAGTGTTACCATTTAGTGCAATAGTAGCTACAGAACATGTACTATGCTGTGTAAACTGTACTGTATCACATAGCGTTTCAGACACACAAACTTTTCAATTTTCAAACTTAAACGGTGCGCTCCCAGCGCACGTACCGGCAGTGATCTACAGCAGTGGTCCTTGGCATGAAAAAGACAAACTGTCTCGCTCTCGTAATGTCCGTCTGTCTCGCTGTCGTTCTGTCTCTCGTACCACTCGCGGTTCCACTTTTACTTTTGCGCGCTCTTTTCCGGTCTCCGGAGGACTTCCGCCTTCCGGTGGACTGTAACCTGTAAAATCCATAGATTTAGGAATTCCCCTAGTGGCCGTTAGCTGTAAAAATCCATAGATTAGCCGCACCGTTATATAAGCCTCAGGGTCGAAAAATGGGGAAAAAGGCGCGGCTTATAGTCCGAAAATTACGGTAATTTGCCAGCAGTTGTCCTTACAGATGTTGCCGTCCATAGTCGCTGTGTGGCTCTTATAATTTGAAAATTCCAGTATTCACTCTATTTTCTCTTTTAAATATGACAAATCACTGCTGCACAGTAAAACTTGCTGTAAATATGTTCTCACTAACTTTTGCAAAGCACAAGTGCATCATCTTTGTTGAAGCACATCCCTGTCATTTAGAGTGTTTTTTGGTATTCAAGTAGAAACTTCCATCATGACTCTTCTTACCACCTCTCCCTCACTTTTGCCTGACTGCCTGCTTGTCTTTCCCCCTTCTTCTTTCATCAACATCCACAGCTTTGTCTCCCTGTCTCTCACTGTCTCTCTCCATCTTTGCCTTCATGCTTTTCTTCACCAGGTCCCATTATTACTGTGCTTACACACTCTGCTTACACACCCTGCTCACAGCCCAGCAGCCGCTGTGCTGCACACTGAGAGGGCATTGTTGCGATTCTTACATAAAGTGCAGTCTTCAAATGTGGTTCTCCTGCAGCTGCAAGAAGGGCAGCTCTCCCCCACACAGGCACTCCACCCACCATGATTATTGTTTTTTGGGGGCTAGGCTGATGCTCCTGCACTGTGAGGAATTTAGGAGGTTGCTCAGTAATGTACCACCCTCGTACGCAGGAGGGTGGATGTTTTTTAGGGTTGTATGTATTATATATTTGAGGAATCTTGTGCAGGTGCAGTCTTTGTTAGATGTCTTATTTCAAATGAATATAATCTTGCTCCGTATAGTTTGAGATTTTAAGTGGTTTCTGCTTACTTTAGGTCAGTTAGCTTCTAGGTAGCAGAGAAACCGTGAGACCCGTTTAAAGTTTAGACTAAACTGCTTTGTGTAAAAGACGTCTAACGATTGATATACTTACTGGACCTGGTGGAAGTGGGGGAAACAGTGACCACCGCTGAGGCCATTATTGTGAGGAATTCTCTCATGCAGGCTTTCTGAGCTCTCAGGAAGGACTTGAAAATACAGATTAAGGCAAACGTATTTACATGACACACACAGTTTCCTTTTGTTTGAAGAAAAAAAAGGAGAAGCATATCCGTTCCAGCTGTTCACAATGACATAAGACAATAGAAAGAAGTGAAAGCAAAGATGGAATTATTGTCAGAATTCTTTAGGATATATTTGATCTTTATGACTTATCTTTTGAGGTTATAAGGTTATCATAAACAGTCTTAAAATATGGGAAAACATACTTTAAACAAGAAACTTTCTATCCATCTATCTATTTATCCATTAATTATGTTTAGTGTTGGGTTTATTTTACAATTAGCTTTAAGTCATTCTTTGTTTTTTTTAACCAAACAGATAACCCTCATTTCGCTGAGGAATTTGACTGTGCTGTCCAATTACATGCCTTACTGCTCCTTCAAACTTTAAGCACTAATTACCATACTTATGTCTCTAGTGAAGAGATGCCTTTTCCTTTCTCTTGAAGTTAAGACGTAAGGAAAAGAGGAAAAAAATAACGGTTTCTTTAACAGGATGTCAGTCATAAAATGAGCCTATAGCGTGGCCTGCTCTTTGTGAGTGCTTTAGTTGTTTGTTTGTGTTTGCTGAGTCTGATCTTTCTGTTTTTTCCTGCCTGCTGTAGGTGAACAATGTGGAGGAAAGCCGCAGTGTTCAAGACGCCCCTACCCTGCTGGTGTCAGAGAAGGGAGCCGGGCTGCTCAACGCCTCAGCGAACAGTGTCATCTCCTACCCCCCGGCCAAGGTGGACAGCAGCTCCTATAATGAGGACACCTACGACAACAACGAGTGGGTGAACCTGTATTCTCAGTTCAGAGTTCTACATACAAATTAGATGAAGCATGTTTTCAAAGTGCCAGTGAAACGGAGGTTAGAGCGTCTTCGTCTTCTACACTGTGACGTATTTATGAGTGAAACAAAATATGTGGGCGCTGTTTAGTTATGAGAGGGATTTAAATCCAATCCCTCGATTGGATCGCTCAAAAGTGGGTGTTGTTTAGCAAACACCGCAATATGGAGCTGTAGAGAGGCATGAAGGAGCTGTAGAGAGGCATGAAGGAGCTGTAGAGGACCACTGGCTTCCACCTACACCTCACTCACCTGTGTTAGATCAGGAGGAAGAGAACGAGACAAATGACCGGGAAAAAACATGCTCTTTTAAAAATGTAAACAAAGTTTTTTAATCAATCAATGACTTTATTTGTACCTATTGGGGGAATGGGTTATGCAGCAATGCGATGGAAACATTTGGCACTTGTAAAACACAGGGCACATAAATAAAATACTAATACCAATAAATACATAGTTAAAATACGCAGTCAATTAAAAAGATAAAAAAGTAAACCATTGTGCATATAACTACCTTTTCTGCTTAGAGTTTAGGAGGGAGATAGCAGAGGGTATAAAGGAGTGTTTAAAGTCTGAGGAGGATTCCAGATGGCAGAAACTGTTGACGTACAGTAAGGGATGGGAACAATCAGACAGGACGGATTCTGCTTCCTCATATAACTTTATAGTACAGTAAAGATCCTGCAAAGCTTCCTGTGCACTGCCAGTTATTCTGCTGTAGACATTGACCACCTTATTGAGTACATTTCTGTGTTTGACCTTGAGAGATAGATATTAGCAAATAAAAGCCAAAGTGAGCACAGACTCAATAAAAGATCGATTAAACGTTTTCACCAGGGTCCCGTCAACCTGGAATTTAGTTTCAATTTAGAATTTAGTTATATTATAGTTTCTTTAATAAACATGTGAGCTGTGAGTGTCTTTCCAATTCCACATATGTGAGGAAACAGCAGAAAAGCAACATTTGACTCACTCAAGCAATATCTAATCACTGCTCTGTTTTAAAGCCCATGAAAACATTGCCCTACCTACAAAATGAGCTCTGTTTGTGACCTTTGAGCCCTGGTTGGATTAACTTTCCCTTGTTTTTTTTTCTCATGTTCATTAAAATCTCAGAGGAAGGGAAAAGGCTGGATGTTTGTGAACGAATGTATTTGCTTTTCTCTAAAAGCGAGAAATGATTTCTCAAGCACCTTGTTTTTGTTTGCATTATTATCCTCAAGGCTGCAGTGTGTGTGACAAAGTTTCTCAACATCTCAGTAGCTTTTGAAAGAACCAGCCCAGCTCGTATCAGAAACATGCTCTGAATGACCTGATTAGGGTGGACTGCACTGCATTGTATGTAGCATGATGTAGATTTGGTTCAAAGTACAGAATGTTATTATTTTGTAATGATTTCCTCTCACAAAGTAAAAATGGCTGCGTTTTTCATAAGCAAAAGAATGTCAGAGTGCTCTGTTGTTGACATAGTGCAGCTTTCTTTGTAAGATCTTGTAATATCTGCTCGGCTGGATTTGGATTCCTTTACAAATCCCCACAGACCTACAACATTGAGCATGTTTCCTGCTTCACGTTATTAAAGAGCTGTACCTGCTGCCAGGCCCTCCACATGGCACAGAGTGAAATTGCAGGGTGTGAGGAACAGTAATCATTAGTGGTGTTTACCTTCCTCCATATGGTATCTGTGTGGCCATATCTGTTAATATTTGTTTCCTTTAGTCACTGTCTCACATTAGACCTTTGCTTAAGTTGTTATTTGGGTCATGATGTTCTTTTTGCATAAATTGGTTTATATGGTCAAGGGCATAATTTCCACTGGGGATGGGGAAATATTCCACAATTCCCCCCACCACACACACACACACACACACACAGACTAAAGAGTTTCCATTTAAAATGCTCAATGTGATTTCTAGTGCCCTTGTTACGTTTTATCGTAAAATGCGATACAGCATAGTATTGCAATATCGCAAATACAAATTAAACGTTTGGGTAACAATTGCTTTTTCGGTCCACTATCGCAAAACATTTTTTAAATCGCAATCAGATCATATCGTGACTTAAGTATCGTGATGATATAATATGATGATAGGAGTGATTCCAAACCTCTGGGGAACAGTGAAAGACACAAAACACAAACATACATTTTGTTTTCAGTCACCTCCCAAACCACTGATGGTTTTATTTTGAATAATATCTCTCTGATGCTGTTCCCGTGATCAACACTTTCTCATTATGATCAACTTTTGTGTTGGTCGAGTGGATGCCAGTTATTGCAGATTTTTTCATGTTTATGTTGCTCTCCTGCAGGAACTCGGACAGGACCACCAGCAGGCCATCAGAAGCCTTCTCCCACGGTGGAAGAACCAGCTCCAGCCCTTCAGAGGAGACCAGCGGGGGCCGCAAACCCTCTGCCAACCGAAGCAAGAGACGCAGACGTAACCCGGAGCTGGATGAGTCTCAGTATGAGACAGAGTACACCACAGGAGGAGAAACGGGCAATGAACTTGACGAAGAAGAGTGGGAGAAGTGAGAATGTACTACTGTTTCTCTGTGCGGCTCATACTTTGTCTGGATTACAGTGGGAAACGTCATTATCTAAGAACACAGAATGTAGATTGCAGTCGCTCCCTCAGGATCAGACCTACATTCTTTGATTTAAATGAATTACTGTAAGCTCAGAGAATCAAGTTCACATAATAGTGACATAATATAACATCTTTTGGATAGAAGTACAGAATAGTAAATAACAGATGTTTTAACAGCACAATTGTGGAAAAGGCTTCAGTCTGTCCAGGAGAGTTAATCCTCTTAGGTATGCCAGTTCACATGGGCTGTACTCAGGAATAATGAGAGAATTGGGCCAAAGGTACAAAACATGGGAGTAAATGTAGTTTCAGGGAGAGCAGTTATATTTGGCTGTGGTTCGATCCACTGCGTTCCTGTGGTTCAGTAGTAAACCTGAAGGTCGTAAGGTGTGATATTCAACATGTTTTTAAGTCTTTCTAGACTCTTAGAAATAAGGGTTTAAAAAGGGTTCCTCCTAAAGGGCTGAGGTTATACCCAGAAACATTTGCTACTGAAAAACTTTCAAAGGTTGTAAGACTAACAGTTCCATTAAGAACCCTTTTAATCCAAAGAACCCTTTTTGAAACAAAGAGTTCTTCAATGATTGTTGAAAGCATGGTTGTTAAAGGATCCTCCCAGCTGACAGCCCCCAAAAACTGTGACTGAACAGTGAGTGTTGCACTGGACCACATCAGCCCGGCCCTTTAATTAACCATTTAAAGCCTAAGTCAGCTGGATATGGTTCCCATGGCTGCATGATGACATGTTAAAGTAAAACCAATGTTAGAGGGTTAGGGTTACACTAACCACAATGTATAGGATTCAATAATGGTTTACCTCATCTGTAGAATACAATATGGTTCCTCGTAGAACCCTCAGAAAACAAGAGGGTTTTCTGTGCAACCATTATAAAAATGCTATTTTAGAGCCCCATTGGTGGGTTCTTGATGACATCCTTGGAATTTAAAAAGGGTTCTCTGTGTTCTTGTTAGCACCCTTAGAAGGTGGAAAGGTTTTGGATAAAACCCCCACAGGTGGTTCTAGGTATTACACATGTTATTAAAGATTCTACCAGGAACCAAAAGGGTTCTCCTATGGCGACTAGCTGAAAAACCCTATATGGTTCTAGTTAGCACCTCATTTCTGTAAGACTGTAGTGACTCATGCAGGTTCATCTCTGATGCTGATCTCTCAACTCCTTTTTTCCTCTTTCGCCCCTCCTGCTCCCCTCCAGCACGTACCCAGATATAACATCTGACGCTCAGCGTCATGACTATAAGAGAGAGTTTGATGCCGACCTCAGAGAATACAAGCGCCTGTGTGCTGAGATGGACGACATTAACGATCAGTTGAACAAACTCAGCCGGCAGCTGGACACACTGGATGAGACCTCTGCCAAATACCAGGTCAGGTACACACAGTGCTCACCTCCTGAACCCACGAGACCGGCATGTACGAGCCTGAAGGACAAATCATGAATGCAATAGGAAACTCCAACAGTGAATGGAGATGAATAAATAAGCCGTGAACAAAGAAAATATAATTAATTAAATATATGAACACTGAAGATCCTCAGTTGGCATCAAAATTATATACTGAAATATAAGATTCTTTTAACGTTCAGTTTTATATGCGAGGGACCCGGGATCATAACAAATGTTTTTTTCTAATTTTTCCACAGGCTGTAGCAGAGGAATACAATCAGCTAAAGGATCTGAAGCAGGTGGGGAGACGTCTCTGATACATTTTATAAACTAAACTCCATAATAGCGCAGATTATTTTTCTACATTAATAGAATAATTGTTTAGTCTGAAGAATCTTGTCTTTTAAATTGTTTTGTCAGTCCAAACTCACAATTAGTGGATTATCAACATTCTGGATTATTTTCTGTCGATTGACTAATTGTTGCAGCTCTACTCTATGAAGACTTATTAAAATATATTGCAGTTATTTGTGGAAGTATTAACGTCTTAACATAAACGCTACAAAATATCACCTCATTTAGCTTTCATTTTGCAACTTTTTCCTTTACAGTCTATCATAAAGCTTGTATTACTTTAAAGCATTTTCCCTGTCATATTAATAATGCTCTAGTATTATTAAAATAACTTGTGCTTGTATGCTCTGTTGTGTATTACTGAATGACTCTGGTGCTCTCTCTGCTCTGTAGACCGCAGACTACCAGTCTAAGAAAAAAGAGTGTCGCAGCCTGAGACACAAGCTGTTCCACATCAAACGCATGGTGAAGGACTTCGACAAGAACCACTGATGAACCCACTGAGTCCTGACACTCAGCAAACACTCAGACACACGGGCTAAGATACACTCCAAAACAAAGACTTGTGTGACACGCCGAGACCAAAGTTACTTGTACAGAACCAACACACACACATAGGGAACATACTGTATGTTAATGATAACGATCTTGATCAGTTAAGTTTAAGAAACAACTTTTTTTTGGTAAGAAAATATAGGCAGGGCGCTCAGCTGCAGCCACTTCCACAGCCAAGATTCAGCTCTTTGGTTTGCAGTGTTCAGTCACGTGTGAGCAGCAGAGGGTGTGGTTTGGAGAAACTCAACTCACCGTCAGTCTCCTGGGATAACACTGCTCGGGCTCTGTTTGCTCTCCAACTTTCCTTTGTGTTATCTCCACAGATAAGAGGTGGAGCAGTATTGTAGAGAACGTAGCAATGGCTGAGACGTGTTGCTGGGATTTTGTGAGCAGTTATGCGGTTTCTTTAACCCTTGGCATGGCGTTATCTTTGTCACAAATTAACTTTAGTTGTGCTTTTCTCATCTTCTGAGTCAGTGAAGTTAACTGCTCTCTGCCGGGAACGTGTGTCTTCACTGGCTTTTCTAAAACTAAGATTTTTATACTGATTATCATAGATGCAGTGAGACCAAAAAGGGGGCGGACTGGCCAGTGAGATATGTTTGGAATTGTTGCACTGTATATACTTTTAATAAATCCTGTTCATACTATGTACCAAGAACACATTTACAGTTATGTATCTGTCTATTAGATTCAGCAGATATCTTAGCATTTGTGATAACATTTTCTGTTATTTGTACATACTAAAGACCCAGAGTGGCTTGTTTTTTAATCATTCAAAATGTGCTTAAGCTATGCAAATGAGTAAAAACACCAAGACTGTTTTTATATATTTTTATCATGCGCCTCAACAAACTGGAAAACACTGTTTCTGTCACTGTCTATAAGCTACTCGCATGTTTTCATTTGATTCTTTGCCAATGAAAAATTATCATCTGCTGATTCCATGTGTGGTAATTTCTGTATTAATCCACTTCATGTGCAAAGTGTTAGGATCTCGTGTACTTTATAAAACTGTTCAGACACCCTTTTGATTTGTCATGAATTTGTATTTTTACAAAGAACATTGTTGTTATTTTACAAACCATTTGCAAACCATTTATTTTTGTATGGATTTATTTTCTTTGATGCTATTGCAACATTTTTTTGTAACTGTACTTCCATAAGGTATGATGTCTAAAAAGTATTGAGTTCCATAATAATAAACATCTCTAATTCTCTTAAAATTAGATAAACATGTCTCATTTTTTTTTTTTCACTTCTTCCATGTTTTGCTGAGCCTGCTGATTTGCAGATATCTGCAGCTGCGTGCGTCTGCAGCGAGCGTCCAGCAGGGAGAGCAGGAAGACTTCAGGCCGCTCTGTTGATCCAATCACAGTCAGCTTAAGGTAAGCTGCTGCTGCCCTCTTTTGGTAAACTATTTTAAAAACCTTTTCCTAGAGCTGTGTGTTGTGTCCCAATTCCTACACACTATTTGTATACGATTGCACTTTTATTACTGTTTCTGCAGTTAATATACAAAAAGATTGAAAAACTACTGAAATTATACAAAAACACAAGTCCCACAATGCAACACTGATTGCCACTACCACTAAACCTTCGCAAAGAGAAAGCAGAATAAAATACGTATTTCTTTCAGCAGCTGTTTCACCACCATATGCAATTTATTTAACATTTTTATCAGCCGTGTGAAGTACCTCTGCTTCCTTTTATTCCTCCATTATCCGCCTGGCAGGTCGGTGTCAGTGTCCTTATCCGAATCGAGGGTCAAAGGTCAGAGGGTGTGACGCTGCACAGATTGTAAAGCCCCTTCAGGCACGTGTGATATTGAGCTATATAAATACAATTAACTTGTGTGTTTATTGGAAATTTGTACGTCCAATATAAGAAAAAGAGCTTGATATAACGATACATTTCACTATCAGTTAAACTGTTGTTTTTTTTTGCTATTAATTGATTAATAATTTATTCTATAAAATGTCATCTGTCATCACAATTTCTGACGATAAGAACAACAGTCAAAAACTCAAACAGTCAATTTAAAATGATATAAAACACAGAAAAGCAGAATCTCCTCACGTTGTGAAGCTGGAGCAACTATTTGTCTTTTTATACTTGATTAGACAAATTAAAGAAGCAATTCATTGATTCATTATTTTAGATGAAATTGAAATGACTGGTAAAGTGTTTCTGATCTTTACTGATGTGTGCAGTGTCTTAATGTCTCAGATACTCACGTCATCCACAGAAGGAATGTGCATACTTTTATTTCTCACAATGCAAAAATAACCAGTCATATTAACTTCTTTTGCATGTTTTAGGTTTGGCATGGTCATAGAAACATGCTTCTTTTAAAAGTAAAGGTACACAGTCAAATCACTATCATTTACATTCCAACAAATAACACAGAATGATTCAAGGACAGCATGAGTAGCTGTTGAAGTTGTTTGACAGCATCAGGGATCATTGTTGCCTTTTTTTCTGATGTGTAATACAAAAATTCACGTTCCCAAAACACGCCCCCCCCCCCAATTGTCTTTTTCTTTCAGTCAGTTAATTTGGCAAGAAAAACATTTGTCACATTGAGCTGCACTTCATGGCAATAACACTCATGAATGTGACTTAGTACCCTTTATCTCAGTACCAACAAACACCATAACCTTTACAACACTTACAACACTTGGAGTACTTTGCACACGCATAATAATTAACTGAAAGTGACCTCTGTCCACTTTGGGCCATGTTTTAACACATTGCTTTTAAAAGGGGACCACTTTTGTGAAAAAAAATGAAAATGAACTACCTCTTCTTTTATAAAAGTGAAGGAAACAGTCCCCAGATTGCAGAGATCAATCAGATGGTTCACTTTCTGTAAATGATAAGTCAAACTTCGGGTGTCTTCTTACATTAAGCATTTCAAACAACATTTCAAAAACATTTTCAAATATATTTTGGCCAAAGTCTGGTGGACAGACAAGGGGGATTATTAGTGTTTATGGTCTCTTTGATAAAGATACATTGATCCCTTTATATTTATCTTTAGCACATGAATATATAATCTTTGTCTTTGATGTATAAAACATGAGGTAATAATGTTTGAGAGGGATGTGACTGTCTGAGGAACCAGGCTGTGTCTGAGTACATTCACCTCCACTTCCTGTCGCAGGAACATTATTATATAGGAAACTATATTAAAGGAATAGCTCAACATCTTTAGGGAAATATGGTTATTCACTTTCTTGCAGAGAAAACTGAACATGGAGCTAGAACCAGCAGCTGGTTAGCTTAGCTTAGCATAAAGACTGGAAACAGGGGGAAACAGCTACCCTGGCTCTGCCTACCAGCACCTCTAATACTCACTAATTAACAAGTTATAGTTCATTTGTCGAATCTGCACAAAAAACAATATGTAAAAATGTCACTTCTCTGTTTTACAGGTATATCTGACTGACTATTGTTCAGGAAAGTCACTAAATAGTCCAGCACATAACCCTGTAAACGTTGTATACAGTTTTTGTTCAGATTACACAAAGGAGAAACATCTTAATTAGAGAGCTTGAGAGGAGCTGGCGGGTCAACTTTGAACAGCGCTATCTGTTTCCCCCCGTATCCAGTCTTTATGCTAAGCTAACTAGCTGCTGACTGTAGCTATATCTTTATCGTATAGATATGTAAGGGCTTTCGATCTTCTCATCTAACTCTGCAAAAAATTGAATAGGCGTGTTTTCCAAAATGTTGAATTATTCCTTCAGGTACATCACATACAAAATAGGCTGTCTTGTATATACAATACTTCATATACAATATACAATACAATACCTATGCATCTTCTTTGTTTTAATGCTGTACATGGTGAAACTTTGCAGTCTTCACAAATACATTTGGTAACAAAGTCTGATATTTCATCGCATTTATCAAACAGGATACAACTTATGTATGATCTGCGCGACATGTCACAGATAGAAAGCTTTGCCTGTAAAAGTTGCACCGCTATGGCTTCATTTTGGCTTTTAAAAAAACAAATCAGAGGGAAAACACACAGAGCCTGGGTTCAAACTTAGTCCCATTAGGGGTGATATGGGAGGAGGTAGTACAGGCACATGGCCTCATGTTAGAGTCTGCATTTCAATTAAAGCCTTGGGTCTTTTGTCCAGAATGAGACAGAGAGAGATCAGACGGAGGTCAGAGCAAAACTGAAGTGCTGCAAACATATACATATAAAGACAAATACACATTTTTTTCCCCCTGAAAGCAGCTTTACAGAGCTAATGTGTGAAAAGCTGACCTCTGCACTCGCAACAAAGAGCTTAAACGTCTGCGATCCCAGTTTGTATTCATAACATCTAGTTAGTCCTTTGTATGTAATCTTTGTGAGCTCTGATTCCTCCCAATCTGACCTCAGTCTGTCTCACTCTGGAGTCTCAAGGGTTCACTGTCCCGGTACGTAGGGCCAGCTGATGGAGCTGCCTGATAACTGCATGTCTCGGATCAGCGTCTCAATGGGTGTCTTGCCCACCAGTCGCATGAAGAAGAGCTGGGAGATGAGGTTGGCCGGCACGGCGCGCAGAGCCGGAAGGCGCAGCAGTAGGCGGCCGAAGCGCTGAGGCTGGTTTGGGTACTGCAACCTCTCGTACTCTGTTAGGGCGACCTGGGCCTTCTCTTGCAGGGACTCCACATGGGCTGGGTCTGTCAGACCACACGCGTCTGTGAGACAGAGAAAGATAAGATTAGCACTATTAGATTATGCTGTTGCTCTGTTTTTTTGTGTTTTTTTTGCAATTTTACACTTGTGGCTTATTCACTCCTATGTAAATTTAAATATGAAATTCATGCTTTGTATACATTTTTGTTCCCTTTAAAGAATAATAAAAATGCTTTTGCTTATTTGCTCTCTTGCAGAGAGTTAGATGAGAAGATCAATCCTACTCTCATTTCTGCATGAACAATATAAAGTTACAGCCAGCAGCTAGTTAGCTGAATTTAGCACAAAGACAGGAAACAGTGGGAAAACAGCTAGCATGCAAGACGAGACCAGCTACGTCACTGCGGTGTAATCCACATCATGTCCTGCCTCCTGCACGCTCTACCCAGGTGACACCCCTCGCCTAGACAAGTCTATGCTAAGCTAAGCTAACCGCCTCCTGGCTGTAGCTTCATATTCAATGGACATGGAAGTGATATCAACCTTCTCATATATCTCTTGGCAAGAAGGTGATTAGGTGCACCTCAAACTATTCCTTTGAAGGAAATGATTTCTTTGTCTGTGCCTCCTCAGTGAGGTCAGAGGACACGTTCTTTCAAATCAAAGGCTCCCTGGAGCTGGTGGGGATTTAATGTCTTGCATCAGAAACCTGAACCCTGCCCAATACCTCATACATATCATTTGGTCTTTTATAAAGACACCTGGGATCAGTTTACAGCAAAGACATCCAGTTACAGCATCAAACATCCCTTAGATAATCTTGTTGCAAAACCTGACTTACCAGGTGAAAAGAGTGCAATAGCTTTGAGGCAGCTGTACTCGGCGGAGTCCACCTGCAGCCGGTTCAGCTTGTCCACCTGGTCCTGGAAAACCCTGACCTGATCCATGAAGGACACCACGCGCTCAGCAGACATGGGAGATGAGTGGAACCCGGCAGCTGCCAGCAGAGGAGCCATGTGTAGAGGCAGAGCAGACTGAGCTGCGTTCAGGATAAAGAGCTCGCTCCAGCTCAGCCTCAGCAGCGCCACCTGTTGGGTCGATTAAGAAAGGGTCACTTAGAGTGTGGAGTGCCGTTAGGACAACTGCGTTCCAGACAACTCAAAAATGTCCAACCTCCTACTAGAAAAAGTACAATGGAAAGGTCGGAGGTCATATTTGTAAACTCGGAGTAAATCCATCTACCCGACTTCATGAAGAAGCAGCTGTCTCACGTCACACATGGTGTATTTATGTCGCTCGATTTCATTAAATCGGCCATCTTTTTTTATTAACACCAAGGGCACAAGTTCCCGTGGCCTTTAAATATTTGCACAAATTGGATAATGTGCTTCCAGTGCTGTAGACTCATGCAGAGCAGGCAGCGTGCACAGAAAAAATATTCACATATCTGAAACGAACAAGGCTTGTCAATAAGCTTGCAAATCTGCAGCAACATGTTTGGTAAGACGAGGAGAACAAAAGAGAGTTATTTTAATATATTTTGTACGAGGCCGCGCCGCTGCGAGTTTAACTGTGTGTACACTTGCTAAAGAAACATGAGTTTGTCACGGTCGGCAATGTTTTCTGTTTATGTTTAGTGTCGTGCACCTGCAGCGCTTGGAGGTCATAGTAGGGAAAGCAAAGGTGTTACTAATAACAATAACGGTGGCTCTGTTGTCTTCAAGTGTCCCACTGAGTGAGTGTGAAAGGGAGCCAGCGTGCACGATACCAGGACCCCGAAACTAAAGAAGCTAAATGGCGTTCAGCCATTGTTAATTGTGTTACTAACACCTCTGCTTCTCCTATTGTGACTTGTCAAAAAAAGGCTTATCTGGAGGTCAGAACCACAAACGGTGATAAAATTAAATCTGAAGGACCACAAGTAAAGGAATAAGAAAGAATACAATAATGTTTATCTTTTCATTTTATTTGAGTTTTCCTTGGTTTTACTTTTTTTTTTCTTGATAACAATGGATACTTTTATCTCTTCGGGTCTCTAAAAATCCTTTAAATTAAATAATTCATCCATGTTATGTATAAAACACATCGCAAGACATGTTTCTGTTGGTGGATTAAACTAACGTTAGTTGAATGTTGCCACAAGTTTTTATAAAGTTGAGATTCTCGACCACTGAAGTGAGTAAATCTATTAAGACCAAGTTGCGTCTTTCTTTCACTCGCTTCCAAAACAATTGCACACGCTAGCCAGATGAAGGACTTTCCGATACGATGAGGCGATGGTGCTCATGGGAAACACGACCGCTTTTGTCCACAGGGGTTTAACACAATGAAAGTTCCTCGTAGGTGCTTTAAATTAATAGTAAACCAAATGCCAAGGATGGCAACAGAGGTAATGTTTGCTACTGCTCAGGAGACCCGTTTGTGTTTTGCTGACCTAATTTTAGGGCAAATACATGAGTCTATGAAAGTTACAATTAGTGGGTATAACATTTGAAATATAAGCTACTTTATTTTCTAACGTTAGGCTGAAAAGATGGGTATCATGGGTTGTTTAAACTGTAATATTTGCACCTGAATCTGCACTGAAACGTAACCTGTTTTTAAATAAAAAAGTAAAGAAGGAAAAAGAAGAGGTCACCAGTTACTGTATGTCTCGACTCACCTGCTCTGAGACTGGCAGTTCTGGGAAGTATGGGATGTTTCTGGCCCACTCGATGGTGCTGAAGAGAAGCCGGGCAGCCAGCTCACAGATGCTGTCGATGCCCATGACGGAGGCTCCGCTCGCAGATGCCTGCATCTGTGCCTGACCGTACGGGGTCACGTATCGGCTGCTGGGGTACGGCTCAGCCCGGAGGAGCTGGGAGATGAGCTCTGACACCGGCTGCCCGTTGAAGTAGTCTGCACCAATGTGACCTGGCCCTGCTCCTCCAACCCCACCCGCCAGGGAGTTGGGACTGATACCTGAATGAGATGGAGGGATTCGGCCCCTCTGGACTGCTGCGGAAAGAGAGGGAGGAGAGACAACACAATAAAGGTCAGAGCCAGGGACTGAACGTCCTTAATTATTAAATAAATATTACATTCAGTGGATTGTGCTGCATCGGTGGAGGTGTGGGGGCTCTCTTAGCACCGTCCTCGTCTCTAAAGTGTTTTGTGGTTCTTTTGATTCAATCCCTCACTAAGTTACAGTTATTAGTTTGAATTGTGATTTGAAGGTTGTGGAAAATGGATTTACATTTCTAAAGTGACATGAAATGAAAAAGTTCTTTTTCCCTCATCATTCAAACTCTATTCTCTATTCAGTTTTCTGACAAGGTTTTTAAATGATTTATTTAGCTTAAGATGTAGGAAAATGTTCTCAACCTAGAAAATAACTTTCTCTTTCAATTTTTCTTAAATCTTGGATGCGTGGTTACAATCTGGCACCTCGTCGCTCTGTTTTTATAGAGGTTGACGCCCAGAAACGTTCCCAGCACAGCAAAATGGGGAAATCCAGGCAGAGGGCAGAGTCTCTGCAGATACAGGCACACTAATAGTGGGTCATAAGTGACGCTTCAGAGGGATTATATATTTAATTTTAGGAAAATCCTACTCATTGTGCCTTTGAAAGTAATGAGCGTGTCCCTGACTGTGTTAAAGGTGAAACAGACATTTCCAGGTAATGTGGAAACAGTGCAATCTGCGTCACGGGCCGCGGTCAGCATGGTTCATTAATAACCAGGCTCAATATAGCCCCTGGCACAGTGTCACCTCAGTGCACATTATGTATGGGACAGCGGCTCGTGGTGTCCTCTGACACAGACGGAAATACAAGTGCGGTTATAGGCGACTAGAATACAATTACAAAAGCTTTTGAAATTGTTTGTGATGTGATAATGAGGGTAGGATGGCTGGAATGAAAATAGTTACACCAGGGGAACCGGGAATCATCTCTTCTTACAACTAATCAACCTCACAGAAATTAAGCCAATCATAACTGTTAAATGTATGTATGTAAATATATATATACTCACACATACACAGAGACACAGACGTCTTAGTGGGTTTTGATGGAGCAGAGCAAACTTGTCAACTTGTTGTTTTTTCTGTTATGCAAATCAAACATAGTTGCTCGTCCCTGAAGCTCAACAGCTGCAGAGTCGAGCTCTGGCGTGAAAACATGCTTCGGTTGACAGTATAAATATTGTGCTTGGATCACTGGTAAATGTCAGTGGCTGTTTTTGTCGAAGTGAGCGTTTTCTCTGCGTTCCTGCGTATTTGTACTGTGCTGATGGGTGTTTGTTGGTATTTAAAGGAACAGTTATGATTGTTTGAACCTCGGTGCTGGAAGGTGACAACATTTGTTGGACAGCTGCTGTTGCTTTGAAGATCAAGATGTTATGTAATACATATATTTTTACTTTTTTCGGCCACTTGGAGCAGCACAATAAGCTGCACACATAACACTGACATGTAGTATTATTACAAGTTGATCTGGCAAATGTGTTAGCAAGCAGTTACTTATTTACACCTTCAGCAGTCACAGAGCAACGTTAGTGTTCGTTTGAGGTTTCACTCTGGTCTGTTTTTGGTCTCCACCTCCTTCTGAGGGAATTATTTGTCTTTACCTGCTAAAAGCTCCACTGTATTCACCAGCTATCGCTAACTGTGTCTGTCTGCTGGTTGGTGTTTGCCAGGCGGTGTACAGTGGTTTATCAGAGCCTTTATTGTTAAAAACATATGCATGTTGATTGTAGAGAAATGGCGAACCAAAAAAATCATTCATGCTAAAACGGTCCTTATACCTGACGTGAACTACAGAGTCAGGTGATAAATGTCTTTTTGTCAATGTCAATTTAATCCATTGTTAAGATAAAAATAGTAATTAGTGCAGCTTTAAGTCAACCTAAAACACAATAACCTCACACATCCATAAGACACCGTTCAGCCTTAGGTTTGTCACCTCCAGCAGTTAAAAACACATTCATATGTCAACTTATCCTAAAACAAAACAAACCCCGTGCTGCACACATGAGTGACACAGCTTTGATACCTTCTTTGCGCATTCCCACACGGAAACATTTCTTCAGGCGACAGTATTGGCACTGGTTGCGGTGATGCTGATCGATTTGGCATTCTCGATTTGATCTAGACAAAGGAAACAAAAGAGGAAACACTTTACCAAAAATGTAAAAAAAAAAAAGATATCACATATACAGTATATTCATGGTTCATATCCTAATAGTAATACTTGAAAAAGCTAATAAGGAAAATAAGTTTGCAGTTACACCTTTGACTCCCCCCCCCCCCCCCCCCTCTGACCCCTGGTGAGTGAACTGTATGAGCTGGCGTGGTTGAATAGCTATCAAGGCTGTGACCTTTGTAAATCATCGGCCTTACGCACCCTTGTGTTGCCTTTTACAGCACGAATGAGGTCTGCCAACTTTTCACAGAGAGACCTTTTTTTTAGTCCTAGATGTGACAATCTGACATCTTCCATTCAGCGTTAGAGTAATATGTTATTATGTGCAAGAAATAACTACATTCAGAGGCCGAGAGTAGTCTCAGCAAGAGCAGAAAATTGAGTTGCAACATTGTGTTCCTGTGGTGAAGAATAATGAGAATGTTAACCTTCTGAGGCAATCCATCCTCACATGACTGACCTTCAGGGCTTTCATTTCTTTTCTCTTTTTTTTTCCGCTTCTCTCCTGAGGCTCTTTGTGAGACATATGCAAGGTTGAAGCATATCCCTCTGCAGTGAGAAATGGACTAATCTGTCTTTTTGTGAAACCCCTGCCACATTTAGCTTGTTACAAGCACTAAATAAACATTTAATAAATGGTTAATAACACACT
>CALSCE010010686.1:2554764-2596929 GCA_943593645.1 Bovichtus variegatus | reverse complement strand
CTCTCCCTCTCTCCCTTCTCACACGATCTCTCTCCATCTTTGAGCCTTTGACCTCAAGCGAATGACGGAACAATTTAAAAACACAGGGCAGAGGAACCTGCCAAAGAAAAACATCTGCTGCGGTGACTCCACAGCAACACACGGCGTCCAATCAATATTTGCCCTCCTCAGTCTCCGCCCAGGACCTGCTGGAGACGGTGGGAAACTTCCCATTTGGTGTGTGTTGTTGTCATTCAAATCAGCTATCTTGTGTTCGCTGTGAACAAGGTATCAACCCATTGTTTGTAAAGGAGTCAATACAACTGTTTACTATAATGGCAGTGGAGCTGCCTAAAGATAAGATATATTAATGAATGAACATAAACTCTGGCTCAACCTTTTGAGATTAACAATATTCACGTTTTATTTTTCAATAGCTTCAAAGTTACATGAAGCATTTTCCCACATTTTTTGGAAATACCCTAAACTGCCCACTTTTCATAGCCACCATTGGACACTTCAGCTGTTGTTCACCAAGAAATCCGGCACATGCATCCATGTGAAACAATTTAAAGTAGTGTTTTCTATATCTTGTTGTGTATGGAGTAAACAAATGAGATACAGCATGTTAATCAGTAAGCTTCAGTGGCGCTGGTAGCAAAGCCAAAGCTAGCAAACTTTTACTTTTAAAGCAACAGAAAAACATTGACATTTTATCAAGTTGTTACTTTAAATGTGTTAGCAAACAGTTGCTTATTCAAACAGATACGGAGCAACATAATTCATTCATAATTCATTCATTTGGAGTCGTGTTTCTGGCCTACTGATGGATCTAAGTCCAATATTCACACTTCTTGCTGGTTTCTTTCTGCCGCTTGGTGCTGTAGGCCGTAAAAAAACAAAATAAAGAGCTGAAAGAAGATAATTCTGCTTTCACATCACCTGTGGTTATTTGACCTGTTGTGCTGTAGGTGACGCCTACAGTAAGTAGAAGTAATGAATCATTTCCAGGCAGCACATCCTTGTTTACTGTCAAACTTAGCTGCAAGACACGAGAGGCTATCAACTGTGATGCTATTGTTCCAAATTTACATACATTTAAATATTCAAAATCAGCACTCTTTTATATCACCTTATAGCCTACGCATTTTCCTGGATTTGTATGGAACTCCATTATAGTAACAATTGATTTTCTGCTCTGTTATCTTGCCATAATGAAATGTCATGAACAAAGCGTCAACAATAATTACACCCGTGACCTCCTTAGCTTTCAGGATATTCAAGATGACATATAGTGGATCTCGACTTGATTTTTAAAATAAAACTCTGATGGTTGGAACTGTGATTGTGCAGACAATAGAAGTTTCTAATGATGGGCAGGATCGATGTGTTCCGACTAGCATTACTTAAACTACCATTTAGCTAAATGTCTTGCTTCAGATGTAAAATGATTAACATTGACAGCTTGTCAATAGCATGTCAGCGGATAGCCCATTTCAAAGATGAACTTCTTTGCTTTTTAACCATCCGTGAAGCCTGATTTTCAGACTTGGTAGCAACAACAATTTGATCGTGTTCCCGATCACCAAGTTCAATCTCTTGCAAATCTGAGTCCAATCTGTTGCTCCCGGCTCGTGCCCTCTGCTGTCGGCAGACATCGCCTAAAGGTCACCTAAGGTGCTTAGGATGACAGAAAATTAACCCTAATCAGCTCTGTGAAGACGACTCAAATGCTTTAATGGGATTATGACGAGGCCACTCCCCCGGCCATCTTTCCCCTTTAAACACCTTATTGCTGTAATCTACCGCTCACAAACTGACAAGCTAACTGACCTCTTTAGGTCATCGGCCCTGTTGGTCTGTGATCCGTATTCAGCTTGACTGGGACTCCCATACGATGGCTTTGCATTGTAAGGCACGTCACATAAACATCATTACAGTAAACCAATGTTTGTCGTGCGACAGTCCATTTACTCACATTAACTGTACATTAAGGAATTAATGTGATACGTTTCCACTGCACATCATATTAGAGTTTATGAGTTTCTTTCCCAATCCATTTATACTAATGAGGGTAGGCTACATAACCACAAACTACATCCTCCAACATGATAATACAGTTGAATTAACACCTGTCTAAAACAGTTTTAACCTTCATGAGGGTCAGATTTATTGCAGGATTGTTATATTATGCTGCATTAGTTGTACCTAATAAACTGAGTGTATTTGATATAGTCAACCCATCACATCATGTCTACATTATTTTTTGTCCATTATGAATTTCTCTGCAGCCTAACAATCTGCACCTGTAACTGTGTAACCATATGGCAAAAACACAACTTAAAAAGAAATGAAATATCTAAAAAAATATATTCCTATCTCAAGTAAACATTTTTTTTAAATTTATTTATGGGAGACAATTATTTGCACAGTTTTATTTTAGAAAGGTTTCCAGTACGCCTCCACGCTGTACAAGGCAGAGCTGAAACTGCAGCATTTTGAGATTTAAAGCTGAATAAAATGAGCAAATAAATTGATTCACACATTTTTCTTTCTTAATGACCAGTCACTGTCCACATACTCCTTTAAAGTTGTTTATTTATTTGGATCCTCATTAGCCGTTACCAGAGCAACAGCCCGTCTTCATGGGGTCCACATGAAAAAAGAAAACTATAACAATTTCATGTGATTATGTAAATAAAAGTAAGTAATATTACAAAGATGCAAATGCATATGTAATACATGTGCTTACATATAGTATAAAATAATATAAAACAAGGTACAGTAGTTTGTAATATAATCAGCAGTACTATATATTATATATATATATATATATATACTATATGTACTATATAGTACTAGATATTTGATTGCAGCTGACACAAATATCAAATATCTAAAACTGTCCAGTCTACAAATATATTATAGAACAGTACACTATATTCTTTTTAAAAATGAAATGAGCTCTATGTCAATCTGAATAAATCGACCCACGAGTAAGCTCTGTTTTTAAAAATAAATCTTTTTTATGATACATGATGTACACTTTCTTTAAAGTTCTGGCTCCCGTATCCATTGTTACTCGTTTAGTTTTCTAATAGTGCTTATTCCTCTTAATGGTTTTTATAAAATACCTTTTTAAGGTTTTTATTGGACAAAACAAAGCCTTCCTGCCGTAAGTGTGAATGCTCGTTAAATTGATCTAAGGATCCAGGGTGAGTTTCAGGCATTAAACAAACAACTTTCTTAACCTCTAGACAAGCAGGGATGCAATCCTTTAATAGGAGCTTGAGCATGAAAGTCCTCCATAATTGGAGTCAGTTTCACCGGCGACAAGACCTGATGTGTGCGAGCACAAGGTGGCTCTGATCGGCCATTTGATTGAGGTCAAATCTCTTTCGCGCGCCTCCATGACAAGCGTACCCCCCGTCCTCCTGACCTCTCCATGGGCTCCGTCAGAAAGCTCAGGAGAGAGGTGTCAGGTCAGCGTGGCACATAGCGGAGAACAGAGAGAGATGAAGAGAGGAGGAGGGGATGAGAGGGGATATGGAGTGGTTGTGACAGGTGAGCTAATGGCTTTGAGAGAGAGAGAGAGAGAGAGAGGGAGAGAGAGAGAGAGAGAGGGCACAGGCTGTGATCTCTTTATACAGCTTACAGCGGGACAACTTATTAAAATCAGGAACGGATGCAGAGAGTAAATGAGTTGACCTAAAACCCCGAGGTCACTCCCCCTCCCTTTCTGGCAGAGCATTTATTTGGGGTTGTGTGTGTGTGTGTGTGTGCGTGCGTGCGTGTGTGTGATTGCCTCCACCCCCACCCTGATTGACAGCCTCTGTCGTTGTCTAATAATGGTTTGAGTATTTTTCCCAGGCACTGAAAGACTCCCCAACAGGCTCAAATGCTGGTTGTTACATGTGGGGGTTTAAAAATGTGTCTAGAGATGTGGAGCTTAAATGTTACCAGATTAGAGTGTTAAAAGCTCTATGCAGTCTAAAAAAAAAAATGTTTTATTTGAATCAGTCCGTTCTCATGCTCTTTGTTTGACTTCCTTATCTCAGTTGTTCTTTAGTGCGCTTTTACAAAACTGTTTTTCAATGCATACTGCATCACACACATTTTTATCATTAGCAAGATTAGATTAGACCTTTCATGTTAGATCAAGGTTAAAATAAGGTTTTAGTTATTCAACATAGAAATGTTGAAGTGTGAATAACATTTATTTAAAAGTAGAAACCTCCAGCAGGTCAACGAGATTGAGTGGGATAATGTTATATTCTCAATTACTGTGTTGAAGTAATATTTTAATGTACTTTACTTTAGTATTTCCACTCGATACTTTATACTCCAGCACTCCACTGACAGTTATATATTGTGTTAATCATGAGAACGAGCAGTAATCACACACGTCGACAGGCCTGAGGCTGTAATACTGAGACGGATGCAGAGGTGCATGTGCTCTAATACTTCACTACAATATTGAAGTACTTGTACTTTACTACTGTGTTTCATTTCAGAGGCAAATATTGTATTTTTTTACTCCATTTATTTGACATCTATACTTTGCATTACAAAATTGTGCAATGAGCGTTTAAAATACAATGCAGTTGTATAAATTAAACTACTTAACAATATATAACGTGGTCAAAATGACCTCCAGCATTATTTAACAATCTTATATTGTAGTATATGACAATGAATCACGAACCAGAGGACATTTAGGCATAATGTAGGCTCTTTGATATGAGAGTCACCCAGAGGTTACAACGATCATGTCGTCCAAAAAAATCTTTGATGAACTCAGAAGCTTAACATGGATCTTAGAGAGAGCGTACACAAAAAAAGAATGATAATTGTATCATCTGCCCTAATGGCAGCTATTACAACAATAGCGATGGTGACCTGGAGGTATGGGGGAGCGGCGAGGACAGGCCCTCTGCAGTGACCTCTGCTCGGGAAAGGGCAAGCTCAGGCAAGAGTCAGGGCGTCAGGGCGTCAGGGGCTCGCCACGTCGTCTGGCACTCTGAACCCTCCATTCACAGGCTAACACAACAGCCAGGCATCACTGTGACCCTGTGGGTGTGACACTCAACCTTTGCCTTAACCTCCTGACCGCCGGTCACAGCTGCAGCTGACCGGCTCGGGTAGGTCGAGGCGGGGGGGGGGGGGGCGGCTGGAGGATGGAGAGGGGATGGAGATGATTGAGAGATGAGTGAGGAGAGAAGATGGATGAGAGGAAATAAAGGGTAGAGGCAGAAAATGGAGGTTTGAGTGAGAGGTAAAGAGCGAATGATGGTCATGAAGAGAAGGTAAGAGTGAGCTCCCCCTCAAATACCTTCAGTTTTATCTGTTTGCACAGATAGTTTTGGTTTTGAAATATGTCTTTTGCATTGGCAACAATTCCAATGAAATGATCAAAACCAAAAATATATACTTCCATATTCAAATTTTGTAACAATAACATGTGATAGCAGCACAAATACAACATAATATAGGTAAAAATGTTGTCAAGTACAACTCGGACATATATAAATATTAGAGCTGTCAAAGGTAACGCGATAACGCATTAACAAAAATTTGTTTAAGTGCCACTATTTTTTTTGACACCCTATTTTTCCCCTGATAATGCTACATTTCTACCCTGATAATGCTACATTTTTACTCTGATAATACTACATTTTTACCCTCATAATGCTACATTTCTACCCTGATAATGCTAAATTTTTACCCTCATAATGCTATATTTTTACCCTCATAATGCTACATTGTGAATAACAAATTCCTGTTGTTCTCTTTACAGGCTGAAGTTAAATCCATGGGTTGAAATCGTCAATAGGAGATCTAGTTAGCTGTTAGCTGCTAGTAATTAACTTCCTTAGTAATTAAAACTACTAATACCAAAACATTTTTGTAATGAAAGCAGATATTTTATTAAAATAAAATCATTCATTTGGTAATGATTTGGGTATTGGGTTCTGACAAGAAAAAAACATTTGTTGAATGAAAAAGATGATATTTTTGGTTCTGCTGCATTAATTCTGATGCTTTTTTTTTTTTCTAACTGTCCATCGCAAGTCTGACATTGTTATAGGAATGCAATGCAATTAATCGTGGAGAACTTTTTCAACTCTCCAAAAATCGAATATTAAGCCGATTTGTTGCTATAGCTTTTTTGCTGGCGACAAGTAAAATGTTTGGTATCTTTAAACGTTCCCTCGGTACATCACAGCACAGTTTGGAATGGCATATCCCATAATGTCTTTTATGATTGCAAACACATCGTTCAAGATAAAGACATGAGCATGCAGAGCCTTCAAAATGTTGGTTGATTGTTAACTATCATCTTAACACTGAATTCCCAATCCTGTGGCTCTCAGCACCAAGCCCATTCATTCCTGCTGAAGTCGTAAATCTACTCACAAATATATAGTTTTATTTATTTTTAAAATCCTGGGTATTCAAGCACTCAAATAGAAGCACTTTTAGAATGCTATATAATATTTATTGGACCAGGATAGTGTATGTGGGATGGACCCAAAATAGGTGCTCATGTTCATCGTAATGAAGGAACGCGTCAACGAGTATATTGTGGCGATGACAGAAATTAAAAGTAGGCTATGTGCATGGCTTCTATAAATAAGTATGAAAATGTTTTTTTTTTGGAGCAAGTTGTTGTGACCATTTAAGTGGAAATAGTAAAAGGCAAAGAGAGAGCAATATGGGGAGAACTATGAAAGAGAAGACAAATGGGCTGGCCATATATTTTGTGTGCACACCACCATTGTCCCGGCCCCCATCCCCCTCCTCTGATCTCTGTGACAGCACGGCCGACCGGGAGTGGCTTTATACAGTTGGCTCGTACGGGATACGTGAGCTCCTGAGGTCAGTGCAGAGGTCCTCAGTGGGTTCAGGCCTTGAATGAGCCTCACACATTCATGACTGCGTGACAGCTGTTTCTCTGAATTAAGGAATGTGTCTTATGACGCGTGAGTCCTGTTAGACAAGTTAAGCTTTGGATTATTGTGCAGTTTATTGGTGACTCTCACAAGGGTTGAAAAGCCTAAACTGACCGTGCGCTTCATGTCCTACTGCCCTACATACTCTGTATTTACCTCTCAAGAGCCAAACAACGCCTGAACGAACTGCTGTAGATAAGTACATGAAAAGATACACATCTCTTTACAAGGATAGAAAACTTAAGTAACAATTATATCTCTTAACATATCTTATTAACTGACTATGGAATAGTCTCCTATCTAATCCAGAGGTATCTGAGTGGCCTCCATGATAAAAGCTGGTTGAATTGGACTGTCCATTATAGGTGATGTGGGTAAATTAGACTATGAGGACATGTGATTCTGTGAGAATCACAGAACTGTCTCTTCCCTCCTCCACTCCAAGGCCTCCGCTGCAGCTTTCAGAGCTCCACTCTGGTGCTGGTGACTCTCCGTCATGGCCACCACTCTCTGCTCCAGCCTCCACACCTGCTCCCGGTACTTCCTGCGTATCTGCCGGTACGAACTCAAAGCTTTACTGGAATAGAAGTTGTACATGCAGAAAGATGATCATTTAGAATTAGATAATTGAAGCATTTCATGTCCAAAAATGAGCAGGAAGAAGTGAATACTTATCAAGCCCTACCTTTAAAAAAATATTGTGTCAATAAACTTGATATTAAACATAAATATTCTAGCTTTTCTGACAAAAATGAAAACAAGAACAATTCAATCAGAATAATACAACCTACATATCCTGCACCGTCTTACTCATAGACTGTATAAAATAGCTAAGCCAGTTCCCCTGTCTGATTATCTACATGTTTTCTTCTACATGAAAATCTGCAGTTTGTGAAATACTTTTCTTGTGATACTTACCTGTGATGTAGTGTGAGCCGAGCGGTCTGCGCTCCATTGTCCTTCCTGTGCGAGTGTGTGTCTGACAGAGCTGAGTTTAGTGAGTCTTGGACTAAAGCCAGTCTCTTCTTCAGGGCTTGTTCCCTGAAAAGAAAAGTAAGATCCGATCAAAGAAAGAGGAGAACATCATGTCGGCCTGTTCATTTTTTTGCTTAAGGCACTAAAGATACTTACTGTACATAAACCATTTATTAAACCTATGTAAAGAATTATAAATGCCTTGATGATGAGTCGGGGATTCAAGAGCGAATGTGAAGAGTGTAATGAGTGGAAACAGAAGAGCTTTGTTTAGAAGTATTCAGTCCTCGAGGTCAGAAGAGAAAGAGGATGCTCTCTGAAGCAACTGATGGAGAGAACAAGAAACCCTTTATGTCCAAAGTCTGCATTTCTGCTGATAGTGTTCCTAAGCAACAGATACAACCAGGCAACAGATGCCTGAAGGATTCATTTTCTACACTGACTACATTCATCAGGTACCTTTATAAATAAATAAAAAAATAAATAAATCTTGGAATACCCAGATTTCACCACATTACATTCACCAGGTTTTTAATATATTTATGTATGAATCTATCCTATATGTGCTATTACTGATAGTATTTATATTTGCAGTGTTAGTGCTGTAATGATTGGACTGCAGTACGCAGAGAAATGACAAATGTCTCACCTTTGCAGGACGGTCTGCAGCTCTTTCAGAATGGGTCTGGTTCGAGCATCAGCGCTGTCTCCATCACTGCCTGGGTTAGCTGCATTTTCACAGAGTCTCTGAAACATGACGTTCAATTAGGGTCATCTTTAAAGCTCAAAACCCCGCTTCCCATTCAATTATGTATTGATGAACATGCATGCACATTTATCTATCTAAAGCCGTGTCACAGTGTTGTGAGCAGTTCAACCAAAGAAGGAATTTTCCCTTATAAAAAAGAAGAATTTCTTTTTTCTTATTTCCCATTTTGTGAATACATTTGTTTATGCTGCATCAGAAGCCATTGCCATTCTGAATAAAGTCCAGTTATTGAGTCTGACCATATGCATCTAGAGAAGCTTTATTATTTTAAACCATTAGAGAAATCTTGAGAAGGAAAAGACGCCAGTTTTAAAGAGACATTTTAACCCTCTGGGCACAAAAGTCTCGGTTGTTTCTGATGCTCTGTGTCTACAGTAACAGGCTGAAAGCTTCAATCTTAAGTAGCTGTTCAGCTCTTTCTCATCTGACATCGACAGAGGTGTGTGGTGCGCTATGAATCTGTGCTGCGGCGCCAGGACAGCCAAGCAGAAGACCTTGTCGAACCAAAATATCCCTCTTGGCCTGGAGGGATTCTGCTTTGGTAGATGTGTGATTTCCCATGTGGGACACCCAGATTTGAATCGGGTCTGCCACAGTAGACCAACGTCCTGTTCCCTCTTGCTCATTTCACCTTGACTTTGTATTATTTGAAAAAAAGAATAAAGTCTGTTACTGCTATAGGAGTCTGCACTACCTGTTGTTCGGTCTTACGATCCTCCATCTCCTCTCTGAGGCTTTCTGGGATGAAAGCTCCAGCTGCTTCCTGGGCCTTCTGGGCCATTAAACCCCACTCCAGACACCTCAGCTCTTTCTCCTTGAGGCGGATTAGAGCTCGCAGATCTGACATCTCTTCCTGAAGAAGTTAAACCATAGTATAAAAAAAGATTAACGCAAATACAGCATAAGAAAAGCTTTGTGTAGTAGTGGCAGAAGCACAAGAAGTAGATATTGTGTTGAGGGAGGTTAAAGAATGTTTAGAATATTTTCAGGATTTCTGTATCGCTCGTCCTGAGATTTTAATAATGTGTAAATTCCTGGTAATCTGTCATATCCCAGGTCCTGTGCTGGAATCAAACCTGTAGAAGTTGGGATATGTTGTATGTGCCATAACAATTAGTCAGGATGCCAACACTTTAGGTTTTTGAACATTTAAACCATCAAGATATAACATGTTAATTTGAGAGTTTTAGAGGCGCTGGTCAAATCCAATCAAATCAATTCAAATCAAATGTATTTATACAGCCCGATATCACAAATTACACATTTGTCTCAGTGGGCTTTACAGACTGTACAGCATACGACACCCTCTGTCCAAAACTCCCAAAAAGAAACCCCCCAAATTAAGGGGTAAAAAATGGAAGAGGGGGATCCTTCTCCCAGGACGGACAAACGTGCAATAGATATCGTGTGTTGAGATAGTAAAATTACAACATGATGTAATCAAATATGAAAAAGATGGATCCAGGAGGATGTCAAAAAAGCTTCCTGGTGCCTCCAAAAAATATACTGTATATTAACGTGGGCGTCAGGCAGGAACAGGCGCAGCCACGATTCATGATCCAGACGTAAGCTTTAATCATGGCAACCTGCCAGATGAGAGACACAGAAACTCCGGGGATGATGCCCCAGATGCTGAGATAGTAACATGCATTTAAGGGACATGAATGCATACAGATAGAGAGGGCGAGGAGGAGAGAAAGATAGAGAAAGGAGGAGGAGAGAGGTGTAAGTCTCCCGGCAGTCTAAGCCTATAGCTGCATAACTAGAGGCTGGTCCGAGGCAAGCCTGAGCCAGCCCTAACTATAAGCTTTATCAAAGAGGAAAGTCTTTAGCCTGCTCTTAAATGTGGAGAGGGTGTCTGCCTCCCGAACACACACTGGGAGCTGGTTCCACAGTAGAGGAGCTTGATAGCTGAAGGCTCTGGATCCCATTGTACTTTTAGAAACTCTAGGAACCACAAGTAACCCTGCACTCTGGGAGCGCTATGCTCTAGTTGGGTTATAAAGTACTATGAGATCTTTAAGATAAGCTGGAGCCTGACCATTAATGGCTTTGTAGGTCAGGAGAAGGATTTGTGTTTCTACTCTGGATTGCAGAGTACAGAGCAGCTAATACAGGAGAAATATGATCTTGTTTCCTAGTTCTTGTCAATACTCGTGCCGCAGCATTTTGGATCAACTGAAAGGTCTTTAGAGATTTTGTTGCAGTAATCCAGCCTTGAAGTAACAAATGCATGGACTAGAATGCATCATTTTGAGACAGGATGTGCCTTATGTTTGCAGTGTTACGTAGATGAAAAAAGGCAGATCTTGAAATGTGCGGCTCCTTTCAAGCCAAGGAAATGTTCCAGTCTCTGCAGCAGAATGTCATGGTCAATGTTGCTGAATGCAGCACTGAGCTCTAGCAAGTCAAGAACAGAGACAAGTCCTTTGTCTGATGCCAGTAGAAGGTCATTGGTAACCTTCAGCAGAGCCGTCTCTGTGCTATGATGAACTCTAAATCCAGATTGAAAAACCTCAAATAAACTATTATTATGTAAAAATCACACAACTGTTTTGCAACTGCTTTTCAAGGATCAATCTGATTATCTGATATTAATTAATTTACTAACCCAGCTTTAGATGACAAATATCTGATGTTTCAGAGTCCACATTTTTCTATTCAGTTGCACTTTTGCAGTGGTGGTGGTGTTCATTTTTATTAGGTTTTTATGTACAGCTCCTCTTCTGTTTACTATTGACTTCAGTGGTCGTGGGACAGACACGGTCACTGTGGGGATTTGAGTGGATGGAAGCACAGAGAAGTGTGTAAAACTGAAACTCTGCCTCCTGGTCCCAACTCTGGGTTGTCCAGGATCAGGTCCACTAATAATCTTTGAAATGTTACTAGATATGAGATCCGCTCCTTCCAAAGTAGGATGAATGAAACGTGCATGTCATGATCTATAAGCATGGAAGGTTTTAGCTGCTTTTTTTTTTAAATTGTAAATGAAGACACACAGTTCCTACCCTGACAGAGATGAGTTCACAGAAGAGGGAAGCCTTCTCTTTCTTGGTATCAGGAGGTTTGCCGTTATCTTTAATCACTTGTCCTCCTCTTGATCCAGCCGGGTGACCAGTTCCGTGGCTCATTTTTCCCTCCACTCCTGGGCTCAGCTTCGGAAGACAAATGGCAGCCCGGTCTCTCTTCAGGCGCTCGATTTGCTGACGGAGAACAGCCTCTCGCTCCACCAGCTCAGGTGTCCTGTGGGGTTACAGGTAGTGAGTGACCTGACAAAAATGTGATCCAAGAAATGGATTTCTTTCAATTTTTTTATTCAAAAGTTCTTCATTATTGTCACACTTCATTGAGCTACTTAAAACCTTTTGAAACATGTAGTTAATAGCATGTAGGTCTTTGTTGGTGAGACAGAATGATATATGCAATATTTGTAAAAATGTCAATCATTTCTTTTTGCGATTTCGGTCTGTCAATATTGACACAAATTTTCCTTTCTGTCCGCTCCTATTGCTGTGCTTGAAATCACAAAGAGCACTTTAAAACTTCACCTCTGCCCTGTGCGACTCTGTGTCTGTGTCTCCTCTGGGACTCCTGCTGTTGAGAAGGAGGTGGACAGCTCTTCAGTTCCCATTTTCATGAGCTGAGCTGGACTGTCGGGCTGCTGCCTGTCACCGACCGCCTCTGATGAGATAAACAAAACTGTGAGCCTGACTGTGTGTGTGTGTGTGTGTGTGTGTGAATGACATACATAGCTCCTGTGTATACAAGTGAATATGTGCACTGAGTTGTAAGCAGTATTAAAACATGGTATTTAAACACCTGCTGAGTCTGTCTGCAGAGGAATGCTTTGCTGCTTCTTGGCGTCATAAAGTGACAGCAGCTCGCTGTAGGCCTCCTCACACTCCTCACTGTCAATCACAACCACAAAAACAAAACACCACCTCACGACATACAGTAAGAATCTAGATTAATACTGTTGGATTGCTGACCTGTGCACTATAATACGAGGATGAGTTAAATAAAGAGTCTACCACTGTGTGTGCTGTGTACATGTGTGTGACCATTAAAAGAGGATTCAAATCCTCAATTTCCATTTCCAATTCCATTTCATTGTTTTGAATGTCCTTGAATGGCCTTTGTACTTGTGTGTTTGATGTGTGTACCAGTATCTGAGAGCCATCTGCAGGGCAGAGCAGTCCGCCTCCAGTCTGTTTAGTGTAATACTGATCTGCTCTGACTCTCCCTTCCTTCGCTCCAGAGCTGCAGTCAGACGTTCATTTCTGGCCCTCAGCCTCTCAATGCACCTGTAATAGAGCGAGAGCGTTAAGAGCAATAAGAAAAAAAAGTTTTAATTATACAAATAATAAAGCTTCTATGGAGGAAGAAACAATGTTACTGTATTGGATGACCAAAGAAATACTTTGCCCACAAAATGATCATTTCTATATCAATTACTCACCAGATGTTACCTTGAATTCTTAAAGAAAACTCACTTTTTCTAGCATCTCTCCACAGTGAAAGAAGAATCGGAGAAAGGCTTTTATGAACTGATGTAAATGGATGAGGCGTTTAACAACAGCAAAACTAAAAGCATCCGTTTACAAACTCTGACACAACTTGTGCAGTATAATCCAAATTCTTCATTCACCGAGGATGCATCACAAATTCAAGGTAGCACGGGTAAGTAATTGATGGCAAATTATCATTTTGGGGGTGAAATATTCCTTTAAAGCTCAAACTTAGATATTTAATGCAGCCATAGCAACTCACCTATATTATCCAATGATCTTGAAAGGTCATATAAATAACTTTGAGCCAAAATATAAACAAAAAACATGAAAGATGCCATTTATCCATGATATTAATCTTTGATAAATGTCAATCTATGTTAGCTAGTTAGTGCAGGTGACATTCACTTGTACTAACTAGCTAACCTTAATTAACATTCAGTCATATGCTCAGAATAACCGTTGACAAAAACTCTGTATCTGCATAATTCACAATCCCGTTTACATGCTTTACACACTTTTTGTGTGTGTCTGCACCTTTGTTTTGGTATAAATGAAAGAAAAACAGTCAATATACCAATATAGAATCAATATACCTGGTCAGTAACTCAGGTTTATTTTTACAGAAAAAGGATCTTTGCTCACATGGATACAGACAGTAACAAAGAAATAAAAATACTCTGCCATTACTTTTTGCTAGTTACTGAAGGTGGCGTGTCGACAGTGTGCTGGAGGATCTTTGTTCCTGTGAGATGTGCTCACCTGTTCAGTCGTTCTGTCTCAGACTCCAGGCTGATCGGGCTCGGACAAGGACTGCATGAGTTAACAGAGCCGGCTGGAGAACCCTCCCCGCCCACAGACAGAGGTGTTAAAGCTCTGGATGCTCTTCTGTGGAGTAGTGGTGATCCAGGGAAGGGAGGAGAGGCCCAGTCTGGACTGAGAGTTCCTGCAGTGGGCCGATAGGAAGGAGAGCGACAGCCTGACCTCCAGGCCTTATGGAGACCAAGCAGCTGAAAGATAAGAGAGGCGGCGCTACATTTTTATTAATGTTTTAAAATCATGAATTGTGTTGAACACCAGATTGATATTTATGCACCAACACTTCTTAAATTGATTGATTTTGTCGTTTTTATATTTCTCCTTACCCCTGTCTCAGACAAAACCCTCTCTTCTACCTTGTTCTTCTCTTCCTCCATCTGGCTGATGGTGCTTTGTGCTCTCTCCAGCTCCTGCTGATGACTCTGCAAGCTGCTCCTGAGAGCGTCTCGCTTCTCCAGATCCACGATGTCCTCCTGATACTGTTGCTTTGGCAGGCCTGGTGTGCATGAAATCCCAAACTCTATTTCCATCTCCTCCAATATCTGCAAACATTGAGCCAAAATCAACATTTTTGAAATTTATAGTATTCGTTTTAAGTAGCTCTTAGTCTGAGTCTGAGAGAGTGGATTTTGTGAAATGTGCCAGTGCATTTGACCTTACATTTGCAGCTTTACTAACACAAATTCAAATACATCTCAGAATATTGAGCGTTTGTGACAGTTTTAATACCTGAGTGGCTTTAACCCAGCTCTCCTGGGCTGCTCTCAGGTGCTCTCTGTGCTTCTTCTGATCAGAAGCGGTGATGGGGGCAGCCCACGACCTTTTACAGCTGATGGAGTCCTCCACTGACGTTAAAACCTCCTCGAGTTTAGTCCACACTACACCACCGCCCCCTAGTGGAGGGGAAGTAGAGGTGCAGCTCATCATATTAGAAGAAATGAGGGTCAGTTTTATATCCTACAGGACTAGATATTATACAAAAGTTTATTTTAACATTTTTAAGATTAATGTGTTTGTATTGCTTACTTTTAAACAAGATAACTTAATGTCTTTTACAGACAAAAATGAACTTTTAGACACAAATTATTGTCCGGCCTGGCTGGAGGAAAAATCGCCTCCATGCAGGATGGAGTCAGATTACTTTGAAATATAGTCAGTTACTGAATACAAATTACATGGCATTGTAATTATTAATTTAATCCATTACAGTACAAAAATTACGGATTAAGAATAAGGATTACTTTTGGATTATATGAATAAATATTGCACCCTATGATTTCACTTTATATGAAGAATAATTAATGCAGGCTCAAACATTTGAGCTCCACAAATATTCTTTTTTTTGTCTTTAAACATCTCAAAACATTTTCACCCTTACAAAAACCACACTGCAAAATGTACAGGTGAACTATATGTATTCTATAACATGTGGGACGATCTTTTCATGAGCATTGGTTATCATGAAAGAAAGTTTCATTATTTTAAAATTGCCATATTTTAAAGACGTAATCAAACAATACTTGACAATGTAACCATAATCAAAATGTGATTTTTTTTTTCAAATGTAATCTAGGCTGGATATAGTAACTTAATCTGAATCTGTTACTACCCAACGCTGTCTACATGCAATAGAGGAGCAAAGCATCCAAAAGATGTGTTAGCTGTGTCGGTGCCAACCTCGGTCAGTCGGTGGAGGTTTAGATGTGGCAGCAGAGGTCGTGTTCCTCTCTGGGCTGCTTCTGGCCAGCCTGTGGGACAGGAGGTCTGGAACTAGAGGCCTGGATAGTCTCGGTGGTCTCAGGTCCCCTGGTTCACTGCAGAATACCAGCAGCATTAACATTTTCACTCGTAAATACCATTGTGTTTACTGTGAGACAAGCGAGTGAACCCAAATCTATTCATTCAGCTCAACATTGTGGCTCGTATAAGTAACTGTTCCATAAATCTCACATCTAATTACTTTCTTCCCTGATGTTACCTCGGTGCCTTTAATGAGCCCATCTTCTTGTTCAGTTCAGCGATGATGCTGAGCAGCGTGCCCACTTCAGCCTCACACTGAGCCAGTTCTGCTGGTGACGGCTCCAGGTCTGCTGTGGGGTCAGGGCCCTCAGGGTTAAGGGTCGTGTGGTCGTTCAGGGTCATCACCTCGCTGTCACACACTGACCCAGCATCTAGGCTGTCACATCGGACCAAGCAGGAATCCTGCAGACACGTGAAGTTGTATTTGGGTTGTAAGAAAATTTTATTATTTTTGTCATTGTCATTATTTTTACTGCTGCAAATTTCTTCCTTTATTCCTGCAGTTCAACTCATATATGTGTACCAATATAATACACATAATGTGTATGTTCTGCCTGTTATTGATCATCCTCCATTGAAGAGTCGCTCATAACTAAGCTTAGCAAAATATTGTGTTTTGCTCGTGAACATTGTTGCTGCACAGTTTAGCGGCTATTGTTTTGACCAGCGGAAAAGGAGGAAACTAAAACATCCTGAGATCCAACTTCCTGCCAAGCAAATATGTGTGGAGCAAACCATCTTTTGTTTTGCACAAAGAATGTCGGCTAAATTAAATTAGGACAAAGTGTTTCTCTTTTATTTTTCTATGAAGTCGATATGATGCCTATAAATAGGCCAAAATTATACAATTTGCAACATGTATCTTTCGATTGTGTAAATTTAACTCAGGCGATAGTTGTTAACATACTTTAAATTCCTTATTCAGCCAGTAATACATCCACTATACTTACCTCTTCATATTCAGAGTCACAGGAAGGATATCCAAGCGTGCACTGGGCAAAAAGCAAAGATGCACCTTGGATAGAGACTCACTCACGTTTACAATTTCTGGCAATTTAGAGGCTAAAATTCACCAGAGTATTTGAATGTGGGAAGGATATCACTCATATAATGTATATTTATAATACATTGATGCCACTCAGTCAGCAATATTAAACATTCTGCTCCTAATTCACAATAGTCAATGGTCAACGGTCGATGGCTAATGCAAGTTGCTGTGATTCTGTATAACTATTCAGTTTGTAGATCTTGTTTAAAGACAAATTGCATCATCTTAGCCATTTTTCAAATGACAAGTTTAAAGAATTCTACAGTTTTATATCACATTTATCACATATTTTTGCAAAACTTCATCATAACTTACCTCCATACTTCTTGATCCTGATGTCTGTAGCAGTGAATGTGTTCCTGTTCAGACTGTTCACTGCCTACAATTAAACATTTGACAAAATGAGAGGATGTTTTCTTCAGTCCTGTTTTTTCCCGTTATTATTTCCCAATAGTTAGTCAGTCACTGCTGCAGTTGGCTCTCTGCATGTCTGCCCAACAGTGTTTAGTGTGATTAGTGAGGTAAGTGGAAACTACTCAGAAAGTCATCCCCACCCATTCCCCGTCACTTTGTGTCCTTTCCTGTTTTGTCCACATTTAGCTTCAATGTCTTTTTTATAGTCGACTATGAGTAACCTCTGGATGCAAACTGTAGCTGCTCTGCAAATGGAAGTACGTACTATGCTGTTATGTAATTCAAAAGATAAAGCTACAATCAATTTGGACCAGGACACGGATTTAAGAGACTTATTAAATGGTGTGTTTTTTTCTATCTATGCAGCAAAGACAGCTGTAACTGATAGTATTGAGCCATGTTCTGCAGAATGGTGCCAACAGGTGAGCAACTAAAAACAAACATGAATTATACAAGATCATATATTCAACACCAGTTTCCTTTTAATTTAGGCACTTGTTTTAAATCTAGAGATACACAACACCATATTTTTTCAGCCTGGTGAGTCTTATTACAGAAAGCAATACACATTTGCAGCATGAAGATGTGTAAATTAATCATTCTCTGATTTTATAACATTGATTAATTCAGGGAGGGCTTTATTTTTTTAAAAAACATTTAAAAAAATATATTGTTTTTACGATTTAAATTACCACTATAGTATCCACCAGGAAAAGAGGAGGATAAGAGGCAGAAAAGTATAACCTTCTCATTAAACTCCATTACCCAAAATGCACTCACACTTCGCATTTCCGGATTTGATCATTTCCGGTAAGGAAGTTGTCCGATCAAAACAAATGTTAGCTCGTCGTTGAAATATTTTACAACTTTCAATGAGTTTCACTCTATTATAATCTTAAAAGTGTCACAGTTACTTACCACGTAAGTCTACCCGAGTATACTAACATAACACATTTATATTTATTTATTTCATACGTCTCGAGTCGTCTGCTTTGCTCTCATTTCTCTTGATGCTAATGCTAACAGCTCACATTGCTACTGCGCTGTCATCACACATCACCTGTGTTAACTCGCTGTCCGGCTCTGGACGCATTGATCGATGCTTTTCTGACTAAACTATCCGTCGTGTAAAGCTAGAAACACCTCTGCTTTGTTATTCGGGTTCAGATACACGCTGCACGTTTCTTCATACGCACTGAATCGCATTACTTGCGTGATTTTGAAAGTAGAACTAGGATTATAACGTTAGTAATGACTGTGGTGGTAATTCATGCATCGTGCTTGTGCCCATGGTACTTTTAGTTTAGATTTTTTTTTTTTTTTTTTTTAGCATACATATGCAGTTGTTTTGTACTTGCAAGTGTTGTTTTTTGAGAGGCAGACTTAAAGTGGGTGATTTTGAATTGTATTTATATTTTTAATTTCGGTTGGGTGACAACAACAGGTACAAGTTGCATTAACCTGGACTATCATCTCTGTACATAATTGCACATATTCTCCATACATTATACTGTGAACTGTCTTTTTATTTTCTCTAACTATGTTTATTGTTATGCACCAAACACCAATGCAAATTCTTTGTATGTTAAACCTACTTGGCAATAAACCAGATTTGGATTCAAGGAAAATTGGTGTTACAGATGTGATTTTTTTTTTTTTATTGGTGCAATCACTACAATTACAACATTTCAAAAAGAGGTAGGACAATTGGTGCAGTAAAACTTTACTGGAAGACAAAGGACAATGGGCCAGAGTTAAAACATACAGGCATTACAACATTAACACAGTACAGCAGTGAACTGGGAGGTTAAGTTTTACTAATGTTTGTCATTGTTTGCCATGTAAGATTAGGTGAGATAATAGTTTCTTCTTCATGACTAAACTAACCTTCCACTCATTTTCTCCACTTCCATAGCAACCTGTGTATCCATGGAGACGCCAGAGCCGGGCCCAGCAGATGGAGAGGAGCATGTTGTAGAGTTGCGACCTCGGACACGCTCCAACCCTGAAGGTGCTGAGGACCGTCGCAGCAGCACGGGCAGCCTCGGAGGAAACACTAACCCCAACATATCTCAGCCCGCTGTGGGGAGTCGTGTTGAGGGCGAGGGCGAGGCTTCAACCAGCGACAGTCCTCCCAGTTCCACCACCACAACCGTCTCAGCAGCTGCAGCTCAGACTGCGGCTCCTGTTGCAGTAGTAGCAGCAGCAGCAGCAGCAGCTGTAGCCAGTGCAGCAGCAGCAGCAGCCAGTGCCACAGCGCCACTATCCACTGCTGCTGTTGCAGCCAAAGAGAGGCCGAAGCCCACACAGCCGCAGCCCACATTGACGACCCCCATCCCTCCACCGGCAGAGTACCAGCTCAGAGTTCCCCGTGTCAACTGTCCAGAGAAAGTGGTAGGCCCACATTACAGTTTAGATTTATGTTTCACATGAACATCAAGTCTTACTTTTCAAGTTTCACCTTTAAAGAGTTTCAGATTTTTTGAAGTGGGGTTGTTTGAGGTACTTCTCCATTGTCAGTGTAGTGCTGGCTATTGTCAAGAATCTGTCGATATGATGCGTGATGGAGGGATTACAATTCAATATACTGCGATACTGTAAGCAAGGCAATATATTGTGCTTTTAAAAAAAATCTTATTTTAGGAAAAGTTTTATAGTATAAAGAGCACATCATCAAATGCATAAAATCAGAGAAAAAAAACATCAATATCAGGTGTGTTATTTTGTGACTTTGGTAAAGAGGAACTAACCCTTTAAAGCACCAAACACTAGCGGTAGACCAGCAACTTCCATGTTCTGCAAGTTAAAATGACTGTTTTTGTCAGAGGAGTCTGGTGGCTTTGAAGAGAGCATAGATAACTGCTTCAGTTCCTCGTTTGAAATTGCTGTCTGACAGAAAGGCTAAAATATATTTGCCTGCTGCCTCAGTACACACACGTAAATTGTTTAGCTTCCGTGCTGCTTCTCCAAACTGCCATCTACTGTAGGTAATACACTGACTATGGATAAGTGCTTCATTCAAACCCACTTCAAAAACATTCAAACTACCCGTTTAAGTCTTATACTATCTTGTCTTCCTCGTGTCAGATCATCTGCTTAGACCTTTCCGAAGAGATGTCTTTGCCAAAGTTGGAGTCTTTTAACGGGTAAGCTACAGTACAGCAGAGTAAACCTTGATTCCTCAGTGCTCGTATTTAATTTGTCACCATTTATCTGTCCCTTTAGGTCTAAAACGAATGCCCTGAACATATCCCAGAAGATGATCGAGATGTTTGTCAGAACTAAACACAAGATCGACAAACGGCATGAGTTTGCCCTGGTAGTAGTGAATGATGACGCTCTGTGGGTGAGTACAGGAATATTTTAATCTGTTCCAAATATTACACACGGTTTACTAGAATACTGTCTTCTTTTCTGTGTGTGTTGCAGTTGTCAGGCTTCACCTCTGACCCCAGGGAGCTGTGCAGCTGTCTGTACGACCTTGAGACCAATGTGTGCGAGTCCTTCAGTATCCTTTCATTCAAAACAAACAACTCTTAAACAATGAAAATTAATCTCATACTATGACATGATAGGTTGTTTCATTTTTAGCCTTAACTGTCCTCTGTAGACCTTGAAGATCTTCTTAATGTAATGTAAGTTATGTCTGAATATAAACCTCTTTGCTCTCTAAATATCCATGAAACGTGAGCGAAGTGTTGACTGGAGGTCATCTCTTCTTCTGTTGTCTTCGTAGTCGTCAGAAGATCGAGCTGCCGTCGATGGACAATGTTCAGACCGTCCCTCCTCCATACGTGGTGCGGACTGTGCTCATCTACAGCCGTCATGCAGGACAGCTTCAGTTCAACCCTTCAGAGGCTTTTAGTGTAAGTATGATGTCTGTCGAGAAATCCCTCTTCTTCTGTATTTCAGTACATTTGTTTCTTTTTAATGTGAATTTCCCTCCTGACACTGTTTTCTGTCTCTTATTATGTTGATGGTTGTTTTGAGAAGTGCATTTACTTTACATTGAAGTGAAAGATTTGCTCGTTCTTGTTTCCTGCCACAGAAAATGCTGCAGTCTCCATATTTCTTCTTTGATGTGGTGTACCTGCACAACGGGGTGGAAGAGCAGGGGGACGAGACCAGCTGGAGGGTGAGCGAATAATCTGATGACGAGACAATGATCTGCTTTGATGTTGTGCCCGAACGTATGCTTAAGTTTGGCTCAAGTTTGTTTGTCACGCCAATTTTATACACATATATAAATATATATAGCCCAATATCACAAATTACAAGTTTGCCTCAAGGGGCTTTCTTTGTGTATGTTTCAGTAGTACAGAAAAGCAGTTTAACATCTGGTATAAATGCCGTGTGAGAGACTTTCCTACGGAGCCGCCGGAAGGTCACATTGGGAATTTATTTTCTGACATTATATTTGCATTACCTCGCAATTCATTTTGAGTTCCCCTGCAATATTTTTGCATTACCACACAATGTGTTTTGCATTCCCTCTGATTCATAGAGAAATGCTGAGCTGTATTAACAACTTCAACTTGAATTTTCCCAGAACAGCAATAGTTTTGGGAGAGGAGGACACTGAATGTTTCTGACAACCGTGGTTCCAGGTTGACCTTCTTATCATAGAAATTGCATACCAAGAATAAAGTACTGAATTACCGGACATCAGTTCCTAGATGCATGAATACAACGCGGAAATTCGGGACTTCAATTTCAGGATCAACGTCACTAATGTAAATAAATGAATCACTGGTATAAATATAAATCAGAATCAGAAATCCTTTATTAGTCCCACAGCGGGGAAATTTACATGGTCACAGCAGAAAGGTAAAAATAATGCAATAAAAACACATGAACACTAAAATTAAGTGGATAGTTAAGTAAATAAAGTGCAAATGCAGTAACATGGACAAGTAAGAACAATTTTAACAGCATAGCCAACACTGTACGTTCCCGTATTTGTCATAAATCACTTTAAGTGCTTCTGTTCTGACTAACCTGAACACTGTGGACGGATGTTGTGAGTTTCAACTATGTTTTCTGTTTCCAGGACAACTACACCTCTTTCTGCAACCTGGACTCAAAGGGCATGTGCTATCGCTTCGAGGTTTCCCTGAGTGGACCCGCCATCGAGCTGCACAACTGCATGGCCAAACTTCTGGCTCACCCTTTACAAAGACCTTTCCAGAGCCACGCGTCTTACAGCCTGCTGGAGGGGGAGGACCCCCAGGACATTGAGGCGACGGTTTAAAACTGGACACACTCGTAACGCCTTGTTTCTCTGTGAAATTCGCACACTGTAGTTTATTAGAATGGGACAGATTTTTTCCTAGTACACCTTATTACTGAGGGTTTTTTCCATTAACTGCTGTAGAGCAATCATTTGTAAGAATATTTGGGAAAACCAGGCGTTGTTCTGCAGAAACAAAAGGGCGTCAGCAGGTCACTATTAACTCAAACATTGTGTTTTCATTAAAGAATGAATGAGTCATTACTGTTTTAAGCTGGGGTAAGTAATAAAATGATCCAGTTGTTGGCTATAAAACAGCTGGAGGCCTCCTGGGGATGAAGTCATGAAGTGGATTTCAGATGGTCCAGGAGCAGGACACGAGTAGAAGATAAAGAATAAAAAAATGAAGATGGTTAAAGCGTCAGGCGTTCTAAAACTCTCTCTCTTCCCATTTGATTTTTCTTTCAAATCTTAGACCACACTAATCTGTCTGTAAGTCTTAAAGGGTGAAATCAGTGCATGTGACAAACTGATATGATGTACTGTATGACAGAGGTCACACCTGTAATATTGCCTTCCCTTTTTTAGTTGTTCATTTCCTTGTCTTAATGTATTTTCTATTTAATGAGGGGTTGTTTTTAATCTTTAGCTGATATGTCACGGACAATGAAAGAATGTACAGTAACGTAGAAGCGGCCCCTCTTGACAATGATCTCTGTGGCATTGATGGATTGATTGTGACAAAGGCCCCTCGTACTGCCAGTCTAGCTGCACTTGAAACATATTGTACGGATGAGCTTTTTAAAGTCGTTTCTGGCTATTAAAAAAAAAAAAAAAAAAAAAAAAAGCATGTTGAATCACATTTTTCGTTTTCATATGTGCTTTGTTTTTTGTCAGGAGATGGCAGCAAAGTGCCTCCAGGGATGTGAACACATTCAGAGGCTGCTGTGGTTGATGAGGGTGGAGAGTAGTCAACAGTTTGTATAAATACTGCATCCAAGTGTCAGTTTGATGCGTTTGTTTCTGCTTTGATCAGTGTTCATCTGTCTGTTTCGCTAAACATTTATGCGTTAAATGTCCACGTGTCTTCACTGCAGAGCTTCGTCATCCGTCTAGTTTCTGAATCTACAGACCAGTGTGACGGCAGGATTATGCCTCATCTGTTATCCACCTATAGCTTGAACATTACTTCAAGAGATATTTTTCTGTCAGCCTAAATGTGTGACACCTTGAGAGGTGTTTTTATCTTAGTCCTCAACAGTTTGGTTTCCTGTTTTTGTTCAGAAGCAGATTCGATGTCTGGCTCCTGGTAGTCACTCATTTTCTGTCACTCCAACATACCTTCATAAATTAGTTTTTTTTCCGGTGAGGACAGGTTGTCAGGGAAACAATGGGGAGCAGGAAAACCCCAGCTCCAAGGACCTTTCCCCTTTCACACACTTCCCCAGAAGAGCCGGCTGTTCCTCACGTCATCGCCGCTGAAAACAGCGCGGGGGGGATCCAGAGTGTCTGCGCAGGTCACAGGTCCCTACATGACAGGTCCCTATTGTTTTCATTCTTTCACTCCTCGACTGCCATGGCTCCTTTCCGTGCTTTGAGCAGGATATGGTGGAATCTTTTTTTGGTTTTTTCTTTGGTATTTTCTGCTTTTACTCCTCCACATGTTTTACATTGTTCACCCACCACCAGGGGAAAATTATCGGGAATTCTCTAGTAGCTATATTTAAATATGGCAGTGATGGATGATCTTTCCTTTCTTTCATATCTTGTGCATTTACTCAAGATACTTGTACTTGAGTATTTACATTTCATGATACTTTATACTTTTAAAACTACGTTTTAGAGGGTAATATTGTACTTTTTACTCTCCTACAATTATCTGATGACTTAATAACTTTACTTTTTAGGTCAAGATTTAACATATAAAAGTCTGAATTAACCTGTGAGGGTGGTATATGTATAAATGAGCTAAAATAAACTCTATCTTGACCAAATTCAACATGGAAATCCTGCAAACGTGCGTCGGTAAATACATTCTGCTGATACGGTGACAACATTTTGGAATGCAGGACTTTTACTTTTTTTTTTTTTTTTTACAAGGTTATCAAAACATTTTTGGAAAGATCATATCAGACACAAATTATTATTCCAAGCAGAGTATTTCTTATTTGTCTTTATAACATGTCTGAAGGGGATCTTTAAACTTAATTTAATCTTTCTGTCACAACAATCTCCCAACCACCCGGAAAATTTGTGGTAATTTAGTTAGTGGTGCAGCTGGAGGCTGTAACTGTGACAGAGGTCGATGAGGGAGGAGAGGGAGGAGAGGGAGGAAGGGAGGGAGGGGATGAGGGAGGAGAGGAGAGGGGAGGGGAGGGAGGGAGGGCTTGGCCAGGATGGACTGGAAGTGTGTCTCCAGCAGCATTTATAAACATGGCCCCTTTACACACCTAGGGGTCATTGTTTACATCCATCCATACATGTCATTTCTACATGCATGTTTTTGCACCCTGGCAGTGTGGCACAGCCGTAGAAGACGGAGAAACCAACTTCTCACCACTGGTCTTTCTCCCTTTGCTGCTCGACAGTGTTCACCTTGAAGCCTCAACACCTGCTCTGCAGAAAAGATCACATCTGAACGGAAACCTTGTGGATTTTTAGCAAAAAAAAATTGTTCCTGTTTAGATATTCCAAAACCAGCTGCCACCATTTCACCTCCATCAGTCATGTACAGCTCCAGCTACTCCCGGGCCAAGTTTGGCCTGGAAGCAAGGGAGACCCTGCACAAGCCCAAAGGAAAGAGCTGCGGCTACTACATGAGGATCGTCTTCTTCTTTTCCTCTCTGATCCAGTCTCTGATCATCGTCAGCCTGGTGCTCTTCCTCATCTATGGACAGCCAGAGAAGTCTGCAGAGGAGAAGAGGGTCCAGGTCAGTGAGTTCTTCTACTATAATAACCTCAGTTTACTCCTCCTCATTACTTGTTTTGAGACTTGGCTTTCAATAACAATTTGTGTCTGATATAGATGTACTGGTACTGAGGTAACAAGAAGCAAATCACATGTTTTCATGGACTAAAAGAGACTTAATAAGGCTTTATGAATCAGATGGAATTATTTCTGCAGCATCCATCATCTCGTCTGTTGTGTTTCTGACACGCTATAATATGTCATGTATATATATATAATATGTTCAGAGCTGTAAAGTACAGCGATGGTGATGCTGGGGGATCTGATTGTTATTCTGAAGGACCTGGAGCTGAACTTCAACAGGCTGAGTGAGAACAACATCCTGCTGAGAAAGGAGAAAGGCGAGCTGGGAGCTCAGCTGGGAGCTCGCACAGCTGAGAAAGCTGCTCTGGAGAAAGAGTTTGCGAAGCTGAAGACTGATGCCAACAACACAGAATATACGCTAAAAAATAAATTAGTAAGTAGATGACTTGAGTCATTTTGTGCAGCTGTTAAAATGTTTTGACTCTAAATCATCTTTGAACAATGCTCTGAACAAGTGAAGGTAGAAAGTAAGTTACAAATTATACAACATGACGAGTTTTTTTAGGCATTTTTCAAATTTTCCTATTGGTGACCAGTGTTGGAGGAAGTATTCAGATCCTGTACTTAAATAAAAGTACTAATACGTCTCTGTAGAAATACTCCACTACATATAAAAATCATGCATTGACAATGTCACTGAAGTACAAGTATTTAATAATAATCAGGAAATTGAAGAATAAAGAAGAAGAATTACTTCGTTTGATTTTCTGTCAATCGGCTCATCCATTAACCAACTTATCGTTTCAGTTTATTATCTTTGTTTTTTATGCAACATCTTCATTTGTAAAGTAACTAGTCACTAAAGACCTCAGATACATGTTATAGAGTATAAGTTTAATGTTTAATGAGTAGAAGTATAAAGGAGCATAAAATAAAAATACTCAGATTTGTACTTAAGTAGAAGTTGAGTAAATGTACATTACACTAGTAGTCACAATGTCAATAAAACAAAAAGCACAAATAATTCATCATCCTGTGAATGACTCTATATTTCTATATGTTTTCATGTATAGACTAACTGTGAGAGAAGTGCAGTGACACTTAGCATGTTGGCGCGTCGTCCCACGTCTCCGATCCAGCCCCCTCCCGTGGTCACTAGCGGTATGTACTCCAGTACTGTGCTCTAATACTGTTCAAAGAATGTGAAAAATTACTGAAAAACATCCACTGAATTTACATTGTTTTAATTACATCATATTTCATAGCGACTTACAATAAGTGCGAACAATCATGAGGAATCGAACTAGAACAGCAAGAATCTTGCACGAACATCATCTTCAAATAGGTGAAATAACTTTAAGTGTCAAATAAGACAAACCAATTTAAGTCCTACATGCAGAAGAAGAAAACAATTCTTTGTTGTTTTTTTTAATTATTGGCCAAGGTGCAGTTGAAACAGGTGTTTAAAGACTTTCTGCTGAGCTGATATCAATGTGCAGCTCGTTCCACCATTTTGGAGCCAGGATAGCAAACAGACGGGTTTTATTTGAGGGGGTCTGGGTCCCACTGGCAGTGAGGGAGCGGGGACGAGCTGGGGTTAATGGTCTAAGGGCCTGATCCACTCACAGCACAGTAGGCCAGCACCAGAGTCTTGAAGCAGATTGGTGCAGCCACTGGTAACCAGTGAAGGGAGCGGTGTAGTGTGGGAGAACTGGGGGAGGTTGAAGACCAGTCGGGCTGCTGCGTTCTGGATGAGCTGTAGAGGTCGGACGGCTCATGAAGGTCGGACCAGCCACTGCAGGAGTCAAGGCGTGAGATGACAAGAGTCTGCACCAGAACCCGTGTGGCCTTCTGGGTCAGAAGAGGACGAATCCTCGTGATGTTGTAGAGACGCGGCTGCAGGAGTGATGCTGGCAGCGAAGGACAGTCGGGCGTCCAGCGTCAACCGAGTATCAACCGAGCTGCCGATGTTGATAGTGAGGTCTTGGGTGGGAGAGCGAGCCCTCGAGAAGGGAAAGCAGTCGGTCTTGTCGAGGTTGAGTTTCAAGTGGTGTGCAGCCGTCCAATGAGAGAGCAGAGATCCGTGCCTCCACCCGGGTCTCACACCTGGAAAAGACAGAATCAGTTGAGTGTCATCAGCGTAGCTGTGGTGGGAAGCCATGAACGTGACTGACACAGAATCAATAAGAAATGTTGTCAATATTATGTATGTATAAAATAATATGTACATATACTGTAGGAGTAAAATGTAAGTCTGTGGATAAGATAAGACAAGATGGTTGCAAGTGAAGCAATTAGTTTTCGGATATAGTTGGAAATAAAGAAATATTGGTGCCACTTCCTGATGAGGCACTTTATACAGGGTTTATGTGTTTTAATGAATGGCTTTATTAATGGTTAATCAATAATTTACTAATGTTTTATAGATCAGTTACAAGACACTAACAACTTGTGGCTTGCAGGGTTATGAAACATCTCTCTGGCTGGTATTTATTGATGGTTTAGTTGATTGTTCATTACCCTCTATTAGTTACTTATTAACATCTGTAGACTTATAAGAATAATAAGCTCATTATTAGAGACTCAACATCCTGGCAACACAAAAGTTCATCTTATTAATGTCTAATAACTGATCTATATAACATTACAAAATGATTCTCTAACATTAACAACACCACGAGTTACACTTGGTAAAGGGTGAATTATTAGAAAATAGTACCAGAATATCAATAAACACAGAACATTGTTTGTTTTTTCTGAACTCTGCAGGTGAAATGAAGACGTTGCAGACTCTCAACGCTCAGCAGAAAGCCATGATAAACCTCATCGGGGCAAACTTCACCCAGATGGTCCAGTACCTGAGCCAGGAGAGAGACAACGCCGTCAAAGAGCGAGACACGCACCACCAGGAGGCCATCACCCTGCGCAGGGAGAACACCCTGCTGAAGGAGCAGCTCGCCATCTACACCAGGTCCTGCCCGTTTCTCCCTCTGCTCCTTGTGTGTTCATCTCAAAAATGTAAAGATTAAACACGTTAAAGTTTTGGATTATTCTATATTTTCAACCAGGAAGTGTAAAGAGGACTTTGCTCACTCTTTGGACGGGATCAAAATGGTGACCAGCGATTTCCTGAACAAGATCAACAACCTGTTTCCCCACCAGCTGACCTTTCACCTCACCTGCGACAGCCAGCAGGAGCAGATGGAGAAGATCAGAACCAGCTGCAGCAACCTGTCCAGAGACGTGGAGAACAAGTTCCAGCTGTATTTAGACAGCGTGGGCAACAAGGTGTGTGCACCGTATGTTGTGGTGTCAGGAGGAGTTTTGATTTGATGTTATTATTTAGAATGACAGACGGATGGACTCAGTGTGTACTGACATGACATTTATACGATTTTATATATAGTCTTTCCCGACTGCGTATGAGTCTATATCCTCTACAAGTAAAAGTCCTGCCTTCAGAATCCTACTGAGGTAAAAGTACAAACGTATTATCTGCGAAAAATACTTAAAGTGTCAAAAGTAAAATGACTAAAAGTAGTAAGAATTGTAATGTAGGGGACAACTGTGTGAGGATCACAAGATAAATCCAACGGGCTCATTAAAGAGGGAGGGTAGAAGAAACAGTTCTGCTTTACATATGTGTTATTTATGCTTTTCAGGCCTTTTTTTTAAATAAAAACTGATCAGTTTAGAGGGAAAATCCTTCAAAGGCAGGGAACCACTGGTCTAATCTTCAACAATAGATTGTATTTTATAAGATATGCTTTGTTTGTTTTTTTTATGTAAGATCTTAATCAGAAAAGTAATCTGCTGTCAAGTAATTCCAGTTGAGTAAAATCAATCATTTCCTTTCAAATGAAGTGGAGTAGAAGTATAAAGTAGCATAAAGTGGAATTACTCAAAAAAAGTACCTTGACATTATAGTCATTTGTTTTTTTTTTTTTGTGTGTGCTTGTTTCTTTCCAACCTTCTTTTTAAACTCTGCTTAAACTCTGATGGAATATCCCAAAGAACAAATTGAATAGGAAACCAGTTTCTCTAGGGAGGAAGTCTGTCCGCTGCGTCATTCATGATAAATCTACAGCTAAAGAGACAGACGTCCTCTGAGGCAAACTCAGGGTCAAAGCAGAGGTGAAGGGTGTGTGTCTGCTGATGCAGCAGTGCAGGACAACACACACACACACACACACTCAGCAAGCTGCTGGTTTTGCTCTGTTGTCTCCTTCTTTGACATAAGTCAGGTTGTAATTGTAAACCTTTTTGAAACCTTTTTTTTCATCACTTTTTTTCCCATGCAGACTAAATTCTAACCCAATTTTATTCTCTTCATGCTTGTTTTTATAGAGATAAGTGTATATATAACATCGGTCAACGGTACACACCGCAGCATTCGTACCCAAAGCTAGTTTGCAGGGCCCGTCCCTAGATTGGCCTTTATATAAATACACAAAACTCAATAAGAATTACAAATCACAGTTACACGTTACAGGCACCTCAACGGCTGATTTAGAGCAACATTTACATTGCTGTGTCCCTCAGGAAGACCTTCAGTGTAGATTTCATTCACGTATCCACTGTGACGTTGAAGAAAATGTACAATAAGAAACAGATAGAAATAGACACATTGAAAACAAATGATGTGAAGGCGCCATCTGGAAACAGTGGAGTGACACAGTCTTCAAACAAAGCCCATTGTGTCTCAGTGACAGTCTCCACAAGCAGTGCATTTCATTTGCTTTTAATTACCATTCTTTAATGTTTTTCTTCTCCCAGGTGGCCGACATCCAGGGCAAGTCCAGTCGTCTGGAGGTGCAAAACTCACATCTGACTTCCGAACTGCAGCAGTGCGAACGCACTCGCAGAGAGACGGCCGCCGAGTCCGCCAATCAGCTACAGCTCAAGCAAAAGACTCATGACGACCAGGTAGTTTATATGTGTGCAAAGAAGTGTGTATGTGCATGTGTGGGTGGGAAATGGGAACCAAGGGAGAGATCCATGGAACAAGCTGGATATAAAACGTTGACAGCTATTGTACAATGTATGATCATCTACTCATGTTTTGTCTGTTTTAACAACTTAAATCATACAGCATGAAGGACACGAGGAGGTAGTAGGACCTTTTTTCTTTACGCTTTATGTGCATTTTGTTCAGGTGGAGAACTTACTGATTGAGCAGAACCGTCTGAGAGAACAGAAGAAGCTGCAGGAAGACGCTTTGGCCTCGAGAGACAGAGAGCTTCAGACCCTCCAGCGACTGCTCTCCGCTCAGCCCAATGTCAAGGTAAAATAGACACAGAGCCATTTGCTCCGTACACACATGTGAAAGGAAATTAGCTAAATGTGTTGTGTTTGCAACCCCGTGCTTTTAAGTGAGATTTACTCCACTAATTATATAGACAGCAGTGCAGAAGTAAGGTTGTGTGTGTGGACTCAGCAGAAAAGGAGAATCTGAGGGCGGCAGGAAGGACGGACAGGCAAGATAACAGAGGAAAAACATTTTTAAGGAGTCATAAGTTCACAAAATGTCCAGTTTCAAACCCCACAGTTATGAGTGTGAAGTGTATGTGTCCATGCACAGATGTGATGTGTTATGTTAAATAACACTGAGATCATCTTTGTCCTTATCTTGTTTTCCAGCCCGGTGTTCCTAAAGCGTCAAACCTACGGGCCTCTATTGGACCACAAGGCATCAGCAAAACTCCCACGGTAAACTTTATACTAGAATAAAGAAATCATATTTTGTGTTTTTGCTGACTGTACAGAGCATGCAATTTAATTTAGGTCTAATATGAATAATGAGCAAAATACAGTAAAAGTTTCATCTTTTATTATACTTATTTGGAGGTCTTCATTGCGAATCTGCTGAAACTTCATTATGTTATTAGAGTATGTGAGGCTGTACGTAGGCACAGCGGTGCGTTGAGCTTCATGCTAACGTGCTGATGTTAGGCAGGTAAAATGTTTACCATGAGGGCTGTCGTGTGATAGCATGCTAACGTTAGTTTATTCACATTATACACAAAGACCAGCTGAGGCTGATGGGAATGTCTTTAGTTATAAAGCAAAGTATTGGTCAGTTTATATATGTTGACCTGATGAAAAGTGAAGTGAATACAGTTAATCCTGAGGGGGACATGAATGTGCTTCTTCAATTTCAATGCATCCAATAGTTTAAATCAAAATATTTAAATCCAAATCACAAATGTGAACATCACGGTGGCGCTAGAGGAAAAGTCCGCTGGTCACCAAAGTCAGTAGGATTCAGCCTCTGAGGAACGTGAACGCACGTCAGCACAACTTTGAAAAGAAATCGTTCCAATAGTTGTTGAGATATTTCAGACATTAAGGTAAAAATAACACAAAACAAACTTTAGCTCTTTCTCAAAGCTTGCACCTCATACTGTGTGTGTCTATATCTTTTAAACCGATAAGTGTTTGATTCTGTAAACTTAACATTTTAGACAACAATCACATCATTGTTGTCACTGATATTTAATTCTAATCATCAGTGTTTTGTCTTGAAGGTGAGATGAAACGACCCGGCAGAGTAATAACTGAAGGAACAGCGATCGACATTTTAAAGAATCTTTATAACTACATGTATATATTCCTGATACAACGCACTTCAACCTGTAAATACTCTGAGTCCATATGAATGACGTATTTACTGTTGTTGGTCTGTGCATGCTTTGTTTGTTTTACTTGTGTTTTGAGTTTAAACATTTGCTGTGAAAAGCCTTGGATCCTCTAAGGTAAATGTAAAAATGTCCATGACACTGGTGTAAATATTTTCTATGAAGTGTCACTCATAGTGGTTTCTGTAGTTCTGTAAATCTTTCATTTGGAATTAAACTTAAATTAACCAAAAACTGAGTCGCTCCTGAACTGTATTTTTCCTCAGTCTCGTTCGTGTCTCCGTCATAAAGAATTCAACAAAGGCTCAGACAGGACTCACTGTCTGCTATAAACAGAATACTCTTAAAATAGCGACCATTCACACAGTGTTTGAATTTCTTCCGCAACCCGGACATACAGCGACTGTGACCCAGTCATAAACTCATCAACACATCCCCAGAGTCGAGAACAGTCCTGCAGCTTGTGTGTCAGAAATCTGCCATGAATTAGACTGGAAGTACTAGTTTTTACAACTAACTCAGTGAGCAAAAGTTAAGTTGTAAGTAAATGAATTGCTATTTTTTATGGTGCATTTTATGAGTTCAGTACAGTAGCTGTTATAGGAACTGTTCTCGAGCTTTACTACTTCCCTTTCCTATCATAAGCGGAGGACGATGAGCTGTAAGGGCCTTATGACTGCTCCTGTTTCCCTCTCTGTCCCCCGGTGAGGCCTCAGCTGCTGGGACCCCACTGTATGTAACTTTAAACTATTACGTTTTTAATGACATTTTATGGCATACTATATTATGACTTTTCAATTCTACACTATAACTTCTTTTATGACTTTTTTTATGGCATAGTATACTGTATCTAGAGAGAAAGTCACTAAGTTGAGGACATGACAGGCTAGAGAAAGACTCCCGATGAGTGTAGGGGCAGAGTGCACGCAGGTAGACGGGCAGACAGGTAGACGGGCAGACAGGTACACAGGCAGACGGGTAGACGGGTAGACAGGCAGACAGGTAGACAGGTAGATGGGCATGACGTCCAAACATCCCTGTATCATTTCCAACACTATGAAATATGATCACTCTGGATGTTGTGGATATTGTTGGTGATAATTACAAAGAAATTGTCAGTGTTTGAAGAACAGAATCTAAGTTTTCATGAAGATTCTGCAGCAACTCATTTGCGACGGTTGTATTTCAATAGCTTTAATGAATTTTCTTACTCGTATTGCGTCTTATAATTCCATAGTTTTGTCTTTTTGGCAAGCGTGCGTCACACATGGGCATAAGAAAACTGACTGCACTGTTGGATGTGTGTTACAGGTGAGTCAGCTGCCTCCTGTACTCAGGAAATCCTTTGTTTAACATGAAGTGTTTTTGGTCCCATGTATAGACCTGAACACACTCGCACACACCCTGGTTTTAAGTTAAATGGGTACAGGGAGGAAACGACTATACTGGACCTGGACACGTCAACCTCACATCTCAGGACAGACATTCATCATAACTACAGGAAACTGACAGACCAGAGTTTAAAGAACCTCAGCTGTGAACCTAATCATGACACAGACATTAGTCATGTCCCAAAATGAAGAAAAAAAGATGAATGAGCATGAAATAAGTAGCACAAACCACAAAGATGGACGTGTCATTAGTTTTGTAGTATCGGACAGTTCAAATTGTTGATCTGATGATAGGGCTCGAATAAAAGTACTTATTAGAATTCCTCGTGAAAGGGCACATGAATATCTGTACTAAATATTAATGAGTATAATCAGTATTTGTTAAGCTATTTCATTCAAATCCCGAGAACAAAGTCATTAGGACAAATCCTCTGTGCACCACGACTGTGCTGAACTTAAAGAAAAGTCACAAAATAATATTGTTCAGATATTTCAGGACCGATTTCCATTATTTTTCTCAACATAAGGTATTTAAATAAGCATTGTTTTGGTATTGATACACAGTAGAAACCCCAGATATTGTATTGTCAATTAGTATTTAACACATTTTCACAGTCGTGGTAAACACATGACACAAAGACAATACTTCAAAGACAAACCAGGCTGCAAAATTTACTGCCACTAGTTTGTATGACAGCAAGTCCCGCTTTTAGCTGCAACTCCCCCTGTGTGGTAATTAATCAGGGAGAACATGAAAGAGGACAAAAAGGCTGACAGTAGTGCGGAAAGAGGAAAGGTCAGGTAGCGGAGACGAAGTGGAGAGAGACAAAAAGGTGATGCGAGATGGGCAGTCACGCTGATGTACGGCAGGGACGCTGTCGTCAGAGAAGAAGCCGACTGGGGAAGAAGGGTGAGAAGTTCAACGAGGAAACATAAATATTTGATCGGGCCCACATTGACAAGGGAACAAAGGGCACAAAGAGCATCGCCTCCAAAAAAAAGTCCCTTTACCTCAGAGCGGAGAGGAGCTGGGTCACGCTGACTTTCTGTACTTGTGGTGCGTTTATTATGATGGGCTATTTGGCTGGAACTGGAAGTAAAATGTATTTTACATTGAAAAAATATCAGAGCCTGTGCATACTTATACTCAATCTGTCTACTGTGTAGCTGTGTACTGAATCAGTGTAGGAACAGGTAATACTCAGCAACCAAGTAGAAAGTGTCAAAACAGCTATAAGATGATGTTAATGTTGCGATTGCAGCCTGTAACCCTGCCTCCTGTTTATCAAAATTAAGAAATTAATGCAGGTTTGAAGACAATCGACCCTTATTTTTAAGATTTGATCGTCTCTCTCTGTTTGATTCATGACATCAAGTTGATTTGTTAGAAAAACAAACATTATCCCAATTATCACACATCAAAGATCCCACGTGACGTATTCATTACGTATAGAATAATCTTAAACAGTCACACATAATTTCATATTTATTTTCTAATTAAATAAATGTGACTTTGCAGCGTGTATCTAATGCATACAAGCCTGCATAGAAGAAACATAATTGCATATATAACACAACAAATAGTACATTTAAAGTAATAACATTTCTTGCACACACACACACACAAAGGAGTACAGCTGAAATTATATCTGTGCCCCCCCCCCCCACACACACACACAAAAGAAAATCGGAATTGTCCTGCAGTACAAGTAAACATCCAAATTTTGATTCCATGACCTTGCAGAGGTCTGCAGCTGCAAGTGTCTTGGCTGTTATGATGCGACCCAAGAGCCCAATGTTCACCTATCAAAGGTTTTCAGAAGCTATTTTAAAATTACGACTCAAGACTTGGCGAACACTTGTCCGGCACATGGGGCCTCAGAGGCACCTGTCATCATGTTAAAACTATTTCAGTCTGTTACCCAGCATCAACAGAAAACAAAAAATGTCTGTGTCTTGGGAGCAAAATGACCCTGCAGCCGAGAGCATGACTTTTATTCTCTTCGCTTTTGCTGTGCCTCGAAGCCTGGCACAATGCCGAGGCGGTGACCTTTTTGTCTCGCTTTCTTTACTGATACTCTGGGACCAAACAAGAATGCAGCTTTCCTCTCCGAGCAGGCCAATATTACATGCATTTCATGTTTTCGTTGACACTCATCGGACTATTTTCCAATGCAGAAGTCTTTGAAGATGATATCCAGGATCTCCTCTGCACCGACACGTCCAGTGATCCGGCCCAGGCTGGTGAGAGCCAACCGGACACCCTCGGCTGCCAGAGCGAGGTCGATGTCGCGATACCGCTGGTACTGAGCCAGGGCCGCAAAACACTGCTGCAGGTGGGCCCTGTGGCGGGCCTGGGTCAGGGAGGGAGCACCAGACAGAGGGTCGCCACACCTAGAGAGGAAATCAGATATCAAAATGAACCAGAAACATTTTGTACTTTAGAAAGTGTCAAAACCATTTCCAGCACAAACATTCTGCATTTTAGTTTCTTTTTTTTTTTTTTTATCTGAAGAGTAGAATATGAAAATGTCCCTTGTGGTCGTATCAAAAGACACTGCACAAAACTGGTTATTATTTGGTATAAATCAGTTTAAAATGAAACGCAACAAATGTTAAAAACATACAAACAGTGCAAAACATCTGCGAGTTAGATGCTGTACACACATGTAAAAGATTGATTTGGATAGAACGTGTTATGTACATGAAGTTATACATCTTGTCTTTTATAGTTTTAATGCCACAAAGTTCATTGCAGTAATGGACTTGAAGAGGGCACTTATTCAAAATTGCACAAAGGTAATTGTAGGTTACATAAAGGTACTTTTGGAAGCGTGATATAATCAATAACAGCTACATGTCTTTGCACATGCATTTCTCCTTTCTGATACAACCTTTAAATGAGACATGCAGTCTTTGCCCTGCCACAGCAAAACATTGTAAATGGAAGCCACTCACAGAGTCTTGACACTGCCGTGCAGCACCGTGAGGAAGTCCTGCAGTCCTTCATTAGTGTGGCAAGAGATCAGACACACAGGAGGGAACCCAGAGACCCGTCTCAGCTCCCTGCCCAGCTTCTGCCTCTGCTCCTCAGGCAAAAGGTCAGTTTTATTCAGCAGCAGGAGGAACCTGTCTGCAGGAAATACTGGGGTAAGAAAGAATGTTGATTAATCACCAATGGCTCAACTGTGTCTCTTCAGGCAGAGATTTCTCTTGATGACTTAAAACTCTCTTTCCAGCCTGTGCACTCTACTGCTGCTTAATGGAGGATCCCAAGTAAGGAGCCCTTGAATTACACTCTGGTGTAGTTTAATAATGCATGATGGGGCTGTAAGTGAGCGACTGGGGTCACGATACACTGCATTCTTGAGCTAGAGAGCAAACAGCTGATGTTGTTTGACGGGGACAATTTTGCAACCTAGTGTAACTTTACCACAGACGCCATATTTACTTTACTGTAATATGTTTGCAAGAGTCACTGACGGTGACGCGGCCACGATATCGTACCTGTCTCCGGCTGCTCCTGGGGGGGCAGGACGCTCCTGAGGTGCTCCTGAAGGAAAGCTGCAGCTCGCTGTGCATCAGAGGGGAGATGAGCACAGTCCACAACCACCAGGGTCAGATCTGCCTGTTCCACTCTGGAAACAAGAACGCAGCCTCGATTTATGAGCTGGAATTTATTTGTTTTTTAAAACTTTTTTAAACTCTTAAATTCAAATTCTGCATATGAAATTATTCTATTCTACATACTGAGATGTGTGTACTGATAAGAGTACAGATATGATATTAGACCATATATCTTAAATTCTTTGTACTGTTTCTTGTCTAAAATGTTGCTCCATAGTTAAGGAAGTTTTCTCATTCGTCTGTCCTGAGTAAAACAAATTTAATGTGTCCAATACTTTTATGTATATCAATAATAATGCTTTGGTTTATGATCAAATCACTGCACCACTAATACTCAGGGTTGTACACCTCAGAGCAGCTTCCCTCTCTGTTGTTCTGTTTTAGAGAACATTACAGAATGTCGCACAAATACTGTGAGTAATGGCAGGGGTGTTTTTTTTAATTCATTCTTAATGGTATTCACTTAACACTCATGCTTCTTGGTCGTACGGTGAGGTTAGCAGCCCCAGCGGATGCTTGTACTTACCACTTCCTTCCTGTAGTGACCCAGGTCATGAGCCTTTGACCTGCTCCCTGAACAAGAAGTTCCCCATTGAACACAAACCGCCCACCCTTCCTATACAGCCTCCAGGTCGGCCAAATAACTTAAACAAACAGTAAAGGAACTACAGAATGTTTGCTCTGAAAATAGTATTTTTGTAGTCACATCTTCTTCTGGGTTTTCATTAACGTTTTCCCATCAGATTGTTTATGGGTATGAGTGGCCAAACAATCTTTAGATGGTCACGATTTGTTAATACACTCATTTAATGAAATGGTGCAGCAAGTCCCCTTAAATTTCTAACAACTTGAATTGATATTGGTCACATGGCCTGTAGTGATGGAACAGCTACTTTGATATATCCTTTATCCCCTGCCATGAAAATTGCCATCTTTTAAACTGAATATTTGCTGAACTCCTTAAGTTCTGTGGATCAAAGTCAACTGTCAACAGTGTCAGCAACACACTGTATTGGTGAAACACTAAAATGCATATAAAGCATTGCTTTTATTTTGTACACGTTAAACAAAGACGGGAAACTTTACTTTCACATATAAATGAATTATTAATCTAATTATGTGTTGTTATGCTCACCCATTTTCTTCCTGCTCTCTAACACGTATCATGTGATAAAACACGTGTGTGAATAAAGCTAAATGAATATAGTGTGTATGTGCGAGTGTGTCCATTCGTCTGGCTGCCTGTTTGTACATGATAAAGCCGGGATGACGAGTGTTAAGTGCTGCCATTCTTCGCCGGTGTAAACAGTGGAAGCAGCTGTCAGTGAACTGCCATATATGTTCATTCTGCACACCATGCATGCAGAACCTCTTCATGGTAAATACTCTACAACAAGCCAAGGAGGCTCTTCCTTACGCAACCTCCTGAGAGTGTTTGTCCCGTGTATTTATAACTGTTCAGAAATAATATAAACTCTGGAGGTTACAAACGTAGACATTACAAAAATATAGCATGATGTACAGGGGGAAAGCAATGACTTATTCCTTCCTTTCTTTGTTTTCAAGGACATATTTCACTGGTCCCCAGACTAATTTGTTTTTGTCATATTATAAACACATGAACATTCCCTGAAGCAGCAATCTACCTGTACTATTACACATTACTCTACATGTGTTGCTATACTGCAGCTCAAACCTTCCAGCATTCATTTCGCCTCATCAAATTATTGAAAGTGAATTGGAATGTTTTTATTTTTTATTATTTATTAAAGGGTCTTCCTCCCCCCCTACCTTTCCCGAGCTCTGCGGACCCCCTCCCTCTCCACCAGGTCCGGGCTCTCTCTGAGGCCGGCTGTGTCACTCAAGAGGACGGGGAAGCCACCGATGTCCAGTGCCGTCTCCACTACGTCCCTGGTGGTGCCAGCAATGGGAGACACAATTGCTGCAGGTCTCTGGCCTGGATGTAAAAAAAAAAGATTAAAGAATAAGGTTGGCAATATAGTATATTTTCTAATTGTCAACAAATCCCATGAAAAGACCAAAACTAACAAGTCTGATTCTCAAAACTTTATGATTTCCTGTCGTTACTACTGGAAAATAATAAATAATTGACTTAAACAGGAGTAAATAGTGTAATGGTTTGGGATTATATTCTGCTATAAGAAAAATATAGAATATCACTAGTTATTTTTTAAGACCCAAACTAAAGTACAAAGCAAAAGTAACTGTGGGAAAAAAATCCCTCAGCAGAAAGTAATTGAGTATATTCTTTACCTCACGCAGTGGAATTAGCTGAATGTATTTTCTAAAAGTTTGTGTCATTATCTCAAAAAAACAAATCACTTTGTTCTTGTTACAAGGATATTAAGATATTAATAAAATAAATAAATAAAAAGTGTAGCTGCAGGATAAACTGTGTGATCATGACATTGTTTGTAAATTGTTTTCTCTACATTATGTTATTTTTCTGTGACATCATTAGTTGAACTCTATTTATCAGCCTCATTTAGGAAACGTGTGCTGCACTGTGCAAAATGTATTTTCTTTAGTGAAGAACTTGGCGGACCACCACCATGGATCCCACGTCCAATAACGCTGCCAGATCATCAATACTTGTCCGTGCAGACTGGGCGGGAGCCCGGTCCACAGGAAAGACTAATAAGAAAAGGAAATGATAACAGGATCTTATCTGAAGTTTGATAAATACGTCTATTATTCTAAAGGACGCTTTGAGAAGACCCTGCCAAGCCCCATCTCTGGATAGTTTATATAGAGTGATTGTAAATGATTTAAAGACACAATATCATAAACAAACATAACCTTAGAGCATAAACAAGAGGCTCATTAGGTTGACACCAAACGTGGATAAACAACTGAGGAACTGATTTAGAATGAGAAAACTTGACACTACAATTTAGTTTAATGTGGAAAATATGTTTACTTCTATATTTATGTCCATATTTCTTTATTAACATCGCTGCACACTCAGACTGTGACTGATAATGTCTGACGCACGACCAGACTCTGAACTGGAAGCGATGAAAGCCGTATTCGGGAAAAGTCAAAATATTGTAATTAATTTGTGCCAAGAGCGAGATCTACGGCTCACCGATGATTTGTCGTGGTGATTATTTGATAACGTTCCTGCACTTGGAAGAGATTAGTATAATATGTACCACAAATCAGTAAGACTTGTTTGACCTTGCTGTCTTTCACATGAACACTTTGGCTCTTCTAACAGTACCAGGAAAATAAAACGAGGTGAAAAAACAACCTCTCGTCAAGGAAACATATTTCTCTAACTTCCTGTGCATGGAGCACAGTATTTGCATTTTAATGAATAAAACATTATTAAGAAAAATGTTGCAAGTCCATGCTGCTTATAGTACGACAGATGTTGCCGTCTTGCCCACCAAAACCGTGACTGACAGCGGTATGATTCAGTAAGGTCTGTATTTAGAAGATAGTAAGTCATATTTAATGGTAATCCCATCACAAACTGTGTGTGTGAGTGTGTGTGTGTGTGTTGGTTTTCTGAGTTCTCTTACAGAGTGTGTTAAGAAGGCTACTTTTCCCTGCGTTGGTGGCTCCCGCGATGACCACCTGGACTCCGCTGCGTAACCTCTCGCCCCTCCGCTCATCCTTCAGGTGCTGCTCCATCTCTGCTTGCAGATCACACACCCATCTGTCCACTTTGGGGGTTGAGAGGGAGACAAAGACAGAGGAGGGAGCAGGACATGACAAAGGTTTCTGTACAACTTTACTTTCATGGCCTTGGAAAAGGGAATTTCTGTCCTTTGAAGGAAAAAAGCCAAAAAAATGGGTCACGGACCGGTCTCTTTCCGCAAATGACTAAAGCGGAAAAATACTTTTGACAATACAATGCATCAACAATTCCCGGCTTTTTTTTTTTTTTTTTTGAAGAGAAGGACGTTTAACCTTTAGAATCTTGATTGACTGAAGCACATTAATTCATCCAATTTATAATGCCTTAAGATAAAACACAAGAGAACTTCAGATACGACATAAAAATGTAATTTGCTGTGGGTGGCGATGGAAAGTATTTATTCTATGTTTTCTATTTTTGGAAATTAGTCTATTATTATTTTCCACTCTGAGGCGTGAGCCCACATTCCGTGCCACCAAAATAAACAATCTTTCCCAAGCTTTATTGTGTCGAAACGTCACAACATCTGAGGCTTCTGAAGAGCTCCGGCAGTGCCAGACAGTAGGCGACAGACTCAGGGGGAACATCCCTCACGCACGCGCACACACACACACACGCACGCACATGCATGCATGCACACACACACACACACGCAGCCTCATATACACTGTGAGAATGGAAAACCTGGGCACAGAGAGAACAGTTGGACTGTACATTGCTGCTGACAGCACTATTCCTGTGAGCGACACGTCAGGTTGGCTTTGAAGGCAAGACGAATGCCTGCACGGTCCCCCCTGGCCTTCTCTCCACACTTCCTAAAAGGAAATTGTTATTTAAACAGTTTGATGTCTATGGCTTCTCCCCACAGTGTAGCAAACGCACACGATGGCCAGTTGAAGATCCAAACAGGAAAGCCAGCCGGACTCCCTTCTCCTCAGAGAGAAACAGAGCCATCTGAAAGCCCAACAAATGACTGGTCTGTTATTTTTCTCCAGGAAAGAGCACAAAGTGTACACATACCTTGGTTTAAGACCCCATCCTCAATGAGCTCATCCTCACTGAAGTCTATGAAGGCCTCAACATGAGCCAGACACTGTGCAACACACAAAGCAGAGGAGAGAAGGTAAGAGGCTGAAATCAGAGCATGAAAGTAACACCTTGGACTCTAATTATACTTATTTATATATATATATATATATATATACTTATTTGAATGTTGAAATGTGGGCAGACAGCACAGAAAATGTGAGTGATGGTAAACAGGCAGCCAATGTACAGTTTATCTTGCTGGTGCCGCAGTAGCTAACAAATATATATATATATATATATATACGTATATGTATATGTATGTATAT